>NAVB01000188.1:0-45541 GCA_002179805.1 Acanthamoeba lenticulata | reverse complement strand
AAAAAAATTGGTGGACGCCAGGGGCGCGAGCGTTGAGAGCGAGGAGGGACGACAATCGTCGCGCTACGACACGCAACCGGACCTGATGCGCGCTACGGACCTGGTCATCAAGGCCACCACGCGCGGCCTCAACCCCACCTCGACCAATGCTGACGTCACCCTCTCCGCGCTCGACATTACCGGCCTGACAGTGGACGACCCCACCTATCACTGCTTCCTGGCCAACAAGTGCATCTACGTGCTGGCCGTCAACCTGGCCGAGTTCACCGTCGAGTCGGTCGAGAAGTGGCTTCAGCTCCTGCGCAGCCGGTGCGTGCTCTTACCCCCCTAATGTGACTGAGTTCGATGAGCCTGAGGGCCTCGGGCTGGTGCGGCGGCGCAGGGCGGGCAAGTCGGTGGTGCTGGTGGTTGGGATGCATCCTAGCAGCCCAGGCTGCGCGAACCCCGAGCAGAAGGAGCGGATCGCGTCCGTCTTCCACGGCAACGCGCTCCTCAAGAAGTATCCCATGATCCGCAACACCATCATCGTCAGTTCCAAGACCCGCAAAGGTAGCGCAGCCTTTGCCATGCACATATCCACAGGTGTGGGCCACTCACTCACGTGCGTTCACACGTATTGCAGATGTCGAGCTGTTGGTGCGCACGATCTACCAGGCTGTGGTCGCGCAGCCCTACATGCCGGCCTTTATCTCGCGAGGCGCCGTTCTGTTTGAGGAGCGCCTGGCCTCCGAGCGGCTGACGCGGATGCCGCCGATCATGGACTGGGACGAGTACGTCTCGGCCGCGCACGACTGCGGCATTGGACCGGACCAGGTCATGACCGTGACCAAGCACTTCCACCGCATTGGTGCGTACCCTCGGCCTTCAGAGCTGGGCTTTAACCTAATGCTCATTTAATCATTCTTTTTATTTCTATTTTTTATTTATTTATTTATTTATTTGTAGGGCTTATCAGCGCGCACACGAAAGCGGCGTCTCGGTCTCTGCTCACCCGGATGGTGCTGCTCGACCCCTTGTGGCTGCTCCACGTCTTCCGCGCGGTTCTGTCCGACGCGCTCACGTACGCACCCCACCGCCCTCGCCGCCATGCTCCTCGAAAATTTCTTGTCGACTGGGCCCTGATGGCCCGCCGGCTGCAGCAAGCAAAGACAGGGCGTCATACGGGAGCGCGACCTGTGGGAGCTGTGGCAGGCCCACGGCTATGCGGCGGAGCTGCAGGAGCTCCTGCTGCTCCTCCTGGAGCAGTTTGGGCTCGCTCTCCGCCTGGCGCGCTCGTCGCACGGCGGCGACGGCACGTCCACCGCGCCAGCGCCCGAGGAGGACGCCGACGAGGGAGGCGATCACAAGCGGCGCTACTTGGCCAAGGTCGAGCGCTCGAAGCGAATCGACTCGCTGGTGGACCACGGCTGGCAGAACATGCTGGCCCTGCAGGCGCGCGAGGACGAGCGCGAGGGCCGCACACGCGGCGAGAAGATCGTCATCCCGTCGCTCCTCCCGGCGGCGCACCTCCCGCTCCACAAGTTTGGCTGGCGCCCAGAGCGCTACCTCATCAAGCTCGAGCTCCGCGAGCGCAAGCGATCCTACGTGTCGTCAACATCCTCCTCGTCCTCTTCGTCCTCGAGCAGCGCGGCGCCCTCCACGGCCTTTAACCTGATGTCGTCGTCGCCGTCGTCGGGTCTGCGCTACATCTCGGCCTCGGTGCAGCTGCGGCGCTACCTGCCGCTCTTCCCGAGCACGCCCTACGCGGCCGCCGTAGCAGCGTCTGGCGCGACGTCGGCGTCGGCGCTCGCTTCGTCGGCCCTCACGGGGGGCACGGCGCGCGCGACGGGCCCCGGGCCGTCGTCAAACCTGGCCTACCTTTACGGCCCGGCCTACCACGCGGAGCAGAACCGCTTCCGGCTGCTCGTTTCGACCGATGCCCCGCGTCCGACGGCCAGCGCTGCCTCTTCGTCGCTTGCGCCCTCGTCCCTGCAGCTGGGCGGCCCAGCCGCGGGCCCCGAGCACCACGACATCCGCGTGCTGTGCCCCTTGCCGGCCGTGACTTCGCCGCTGGTCATCGACTCCCCGCAGTCGCAGCCGGGCAGGATCTCCTTCGAGAGCCTTCCGTCCTCCTTGTCGTCCTCCCCCTCTTCGTCGTCGTCATCGCTGTCGATGTCGACGTCCCCGCGTTCAGGCGCTCGAACGCTCTCGCGATCACCGCCCCCGACGTCGTCGTCACCGCAGGCATCGGCCTTGCCGTCATCGTCGCCGTCATCGCCGCCGCTGCCGATGCCATCGCTGGTGGCGCCGCCGCTGGCCCTCCCGCGCGGGGGCGTGGTCCACGAGCTGCGGCGCACCTATCGCTTCGACTACCTCCCGGCGGGCTTCTTCTCGCGCCTGATGGTCCACTTGCTGCAGGTCGTCGACTCGCCGCTCTACTGGAAGCACGGCATCGTCCTGCTCCAGTCCAACAAGAACAACAACAAGAGCCACGCCTCGGCTTCCGACCGCCGGCCGGCCGAGCCGACGCCCGCTCGAGCGGAGCCGCGATTCTCCGCGGCATCGGCATCGGCGCTGTCGTCATCACTGCAGTGGCGGGACCTGCGCCGGTCGGGGCTCGACTTTGACGTCTTTGGCAGCAACGGCGGTCAGCGGGGCAGCCACCCGGCCCTCAATCCGTTCAAGAAACTCCAGCAGCAGCAGAAGAGCGGCTCCCGCGGGAAGGATGATAGTAAGCCCAGTGTGGTGGCGCGAAAGACCAGCGCCGACAGCCTCCGGTCGGCCAAGGGCATTGGCGGTGCGGTGCATGACGAGGCCGATGGGACGGCGGCAACAGCAGGAGCCGAGGACGAGCAGCGCGCACTCCTCGAAGAGTTCCCGGACAGGGGCCTGCTCAAGGTCCACGTCTACGGCGCCAACCCCGGCAAGCTTCTCCGGCTGATCGAGGTCCCGCCCCCATCCCACCCTCGCCGCCCCCTTAAGCTCGGCACTGACCCGCGGCTCCCCACGGGCTGCCAGGCCAACATCGAGGACCTGGCGATCAACTGGTTCCGGGTCAAGTCGCAGGTGCTGGTGCCGTGCTGCCACTGCCTCGCGCTGCGCAAGCATCAGCTGGCCAAGACCACGCTCTACGCGTCGCAGAAGCTGCGGGCTGCCGCCGCGCGGGCCGAGCCCGGCGCGCTGCCCGAGGACGAGCTCGTGGAGGCCGGCATGAGCGAGGCCCTCGTCGACGACGCCTCTGGTGGCTCCGGCAGCGGCGGCTCTGGCGGGGGGGCCAGCGCTGAGCACGAGCCCTTCCTGTTCTCCCTGGACGAGTGCCTCCGGGCCATCACCAAGCGCCGCCGTGTGCTCTACTGCCAGGCCGGGCGCGCCGCCGCCAGCAACAGCGATCCCGCCGGCCGTGACGGCCTTCGCCGAGGCGTTGTCCGGTACGAGTTTTTGTGCGCGCACTCGAGTGGATGCTCGTGAGAGGGCTTGCTCTGATCTGGGCTGAAGTCCAAACAACAACAGGGACCGGCACAAATCGACCAGCAAGATCTACCTTGAGGGCGAGGACTTACCCACCGTCCGGCTCGACAACCTTGTGCCCGACCTCTCGCTTGCCGACCTTCAGGTGCAACTCGCCCGCTCGTGCCTTTGCCTTTGAATCGGATACTGATGCGGCGTGCACGAACAGGGCTTTGAGATCGACTTCGCCGAGCTCAAGATCCTGTCGCAGATCGCGCACGGCCCATTCGCGGTGGTCCACTCGGCCATCTACCGCGGCGAGCACGTGGCCGTCAAGGCACACGCCTCATCCCACTCTGCACCCAGCCTTGCCCTGCGTCGCCAACCTAAAGTTGTGTGCTTCGTGGGGACGAGCAGGAGTTCCGAATTCTGCAGCAAGAGCCGCGCGACGAGGAGACGCCCTTCATGACCGAGGAGGAGGTCCTCTCCGTCTTCAACGAGTTCCGCTCCGAGGCCTGGCTCATGACGTACGCACCTTGTCCGCGAAACGTCACTGTTGCGCGGCTGTAGCTAACGCTGGGGACGTCCGCGGCAGGCTGCTGGACCACCGCAACTTGGTTCGGCTGGAGGGCATTTGCCGCGGGCCGTTCTCCATCGTGATGGAGTTCCTCACGCAGGGCAACCTCTACGACTACCTCCACACGTGCGTTCCGCCCGTCATCATCATCTCCCTCTTCATCTTCTTCATCATCGTCGCCTTCATCATCATCATCACCATCTTAATGGTTGCCGCTCTACCATAGGAAGGGGCCGCTGAGCTGGGGCGAGGTGCTGAGCATCGCCCACGACATCGCCGAGGGCATGAACCACCTGCACTCGCACTCACCGCCCATCATCCATCGCGACCTCAAGTCCACCAACGTGATGGTGCGCCCACGCACTCACGCAGATGCGCGCCCGCGGCCCTCGCCCGCGCTCACGCTCCTCCCCCCCCATTGTGACGCGGCAGCTGTCGAACGGCGTGGCCAAGGTGTCCGACTTTGGCCTGTCGACGGCCCACTCGCTGTTCGTGCGGGGCCGCGTGGTGGACAACCCCATGTGGCTGGCCGTCGAGGTCATCCGGGGCGAGGCCTTCTCCCTCAAGTCCGACGTCTACAGCTACGGCATCATCCTTTCGGAGCTCGTCACCTGCCTGCCGCCCTTCCACGAGCACCTCAAGGCCAACATGTTCTGGTTCGACCTCGAAGAGAAGATCATGAACGGTTCGTGGTCACGCGCAAAGGCGGGGAAGCGGTTTCACGAGTCTGACGAGGCTGACTGGACTCTCTGTTCCCGCGCACAGGGCTGCGACCGACGCTCCCCGAGGACTGCCCGGCCGAGTACGCCGACCTCGTCCGCGATTGCTGGAGCGACAACGTCGGCACACGCCCGTCCTTCCGCCAGGTCCGTATCGTGCCGCCTCGCCCAGCCTCGCTGCCGTTGGTTGACATTTTCATGCGACCGCCTCGGGACAGATCCTCGAGCGGCTGGCAGGGATGGCCCACCTGAGCTCCCGACCGGAGCCGCCGTCGGGCTCGGCCCCAGCGTCACGCGCGGGGTCAGCCCTGGTGTCGCAGCGGGACCACCACGTCTCGTTCACGGAGGAGTCGGGCCCAGCGTCGTGGCTCCCCACCAGCCGCCTCCAGGCCAAGGCCAACCTCGTCAAGTCCCTCCACTCACCGGACGACAGGCAAGACGCCGACCCTCCTTCCCCTTCCTTTCCCTTCCTTTCCCAGCTCTAACGGGCTGGCTCTTGGGGCGCGCAGCTTGATCAGTCAGCACGTCTCGTCCGCCGCGTGGCGCTGCATGCTTCGCCCGTCCCACTCGGGGGCCGTCCAGTGCCTGCTGGCCGTCGAGGGCCGCGTCTGGGCCGGCTGCCGCGGTACGACCAGCGCCTGAGGATGCGTCACGGCCACGAACAAGATCATTATTATGATTTGATTTGCGTTGCTGACCCGCATGCGCTGCCGTCTGCAGATGGGACGATCCGCGTGTGGGACCGGCGGGGCAAGGTGCTGTGGGACATGCGGGCCCACCACCGCCAGCGCATCAACGCGCTCTCGTACTGCGGTAACCTCTAGACCCGCGCCACGCCTCCCCCCCCCTCCATTGCACGAGGCCTCACGTCGCTTTTCTTTCTTTCTTTCTGCGTTTTTGTGGCTGCCAGGCGGCTATGTGTGCAGCGCCTCGTCGGACCGGACGATCGGGCTGTGGGACGTGCGCACGTTCAAGCGCTACCACCACCGCCTGAGCGGCCACTGGGAGGAGGTCACCTGCCTGGCCAACGTGGGCCAGGAGCTCTGGAGCGGCTCGCTCGACGGCTCCATCCGTGTGTGGTCCAAGGTACGGATTCGTCCCCGCCCCGCCACGAACAGGTGCCCGCCGCTGCTTTTCCTTGAGGCTGACGTCGACGCTGTCTGGTGGTGTTGGCCTGTGGAGCAGAAATGGTCGTGTCGGCGGATGCTCGCCCTGGAGAGTCCGGTGCGGGCCATGCTCACGCACGACGTGCTCGTCTGGGTGGCCACAGACCGAGGCCTTGTCGTCTTTGACGCCCTCACAGCGGTCAAGGCAAGTCCCCCCCCCTCTTTCTTTCTTTCTTTCTTTTATTTCCCTTTGCTTCGCGTTTCGTTCTTCAGCCAACCTTGGACGCTGTCGCGCAGGTCAACGAACTCGCGTACGACGACCCGGCGATCGCGTGGGAGGGCGGGCCCGTGTGCTGCATGTGCAGCGCCCCAAAGGAGCAGGGCGACGAGGAAGCGGCGGCCAAGGATGAAGTGTGGCTGGGCACCACGACGGGCCACCTCTACGTGTTCCGCGTGGGCCAAGTGTGGGCCAGCGAGCCTGGTGGCGGTGGTGGCTCAGGGCCGCAAGCGAAGGAGGAGGATCAACAGCAGCGCGCGCAGCACCAGCAGAGACGGCCCAACCCGGACTGGCGCTATCACGTCAAGGTGACCGCGTTGCGAGACGAGCCTGCCGCAAGTAAAGGTGGCGATGTCGACAGGACACGACAAGGAGATGTAGAAGAAGAGGAAGACGACCGCCGGGTGATGTCGATAGCGGCTGCCGGCGGGCTGGTGTGGGTCGGTGGACGACGGGGCGAGCTCGTGGCTGTCGACGCTACCTCGCGCAAGTCGCGCCTGCGGCTGGAGGCCCTTCACAAGGATGCCGTCAGTTGCCTCAGCGCCCCACCGCCCAAGTACCCGCTTCACGCCCCCACGCCACACCCGTTCTCTTCACCACACGACTGACTGTGGCCTCATGTTTGCGGCACCCACGAACAGGACGAAGACGGGAGAACGACTGCCCACGTTCAAGCAGAGGCAGCTGCTCAAACGACAGGCGCGCCGCCAGCAAGACGAGGACCAAGATGAAGAGGAACACGTGAATGAGAATGAGGAAGAGGAACAACAGGAGAATGAGCGAAGGTCCGACTTGTCAAGTGGAACCAGAGGCGTACTGTGGACAGGCTCGTGGGACCGCGAGGTGGGCCTGCTCAACGTGGACGAGCTCCTCCGCGAGGCGACTGGCGCCACCGGTGAGGCCTACGAGGCCGCGCGAAGCCCAAGAGGACCCGTCACGGCGGTCTGGGGAACGCAGGAAGCTGGCGCAACGCAGCCTTTCGCGTCATCACTACCCGCCGACTTTGGCCTTTCGGTCCGAAGGCGTCCTGCGACCTAGCCCGACGCGCCAATGGGCACGGCCGAAGGCTGGGTACGACTTCGCATTCGACAGTTCCGCAGTTGGCCTGACACAGCCGAGAGAGGGCACTGCAAAATGTGAAATAGTTTGTGCTAAATTGACGCTGCATTAAGTAAATAAACTGCTGACGAAGCCTTCGCTAAAGGCCCGAAAAATATTGACGAAAGAGACCAGAAACGCCTCGGGGAACCAAAGGCGCCTCTTCCGCCAAGATCTTGAATCGCCCACAACTCGCAACAGCCCAACGCGCAACCCGCCTCCACCCCACAGAGCATAGACACAATGGCATCCCTTTCCTCCATCGAGTTGCCGTCCTTTTGGGGCAAGAAGAAGGAGCCGGCCTCTCCTCCCTCGTCCTCGTCATACTATCAGCAAAGCGACGCGTCGAGCTTTGACACGCCTGCCCCACAGTCGGGCGGTTGGCGCCAATACCTCGGGTGGAGCAGCAGTTCCTCGCCCTCTCCATCAGCTTCCACCTCCTCCTCTTCCACAAAGTCCAGGCAGGAGGAGAGACAATCTATTAGGGGCTCGGCCAGCCAAGACAGAATCTACAGCTGAGCTCAGCTGCCGCTACTCGCGGTTCAACCTCGACGAGCTCCCCAGGATCTCTTCTACGTCGAACAACTTGTACAAAAAAGGCGGGCTGTAAAAAGTAATACATGGTGGGTGTTTTATTGTACCTCGATGAGTCATTCTGCATCTCATCTCTTTGCGCGAGAAATTGAAACGGGAAGCCGATCCGCCAATTTCTTTTCTTTTCCTTTGTCGACCTCACAGCTGTCCTACGAAGAAGAAGAAGATGAAGCAGGAGGCAGCTGCCGGCGTAACCTCGAAGGGTGCGTACAACATATGTTCTCCTCTCGCTCAGGCAGTGCACCTGTCCTTGTTCTCTTCGATCTTTTAAAGTTGGCTCTCGATTGTGTGGGTGGACCTGCGGTTTAGCACCCATCCCAGTGACCGTGCTGACGGGGTACCTGGGGTCGGGCAAGACGACACTTCTTCGCCATCTCTTGCACCAGCACGCGCGCTCGCCACTTCGCCTGGCCATTATCGAAAACGAGGTCCCTCGCGTCACCCCGCTCCTCCTCTTCCCAAGCTCGCTTCAACCGCGGTCACTCAAACACGACAACAATGATGCGCACAGTTTGCGGTGGCCAGCATCGGCACAGAGAACGAGCTGCGCGAACACGCGAGCCACGCCGCCTGCACGGCGCGGATCATCGAGACGAGCAACGGCTGCCTCTGCTGCTCGACCGGCCGAAAAGACTTCAAGCGCGTGGTGAGCCAGCTGATGGACCATCGCGACAAGTTCGACCACATCATCATCGAGACCACGGGCCTGGCCGACCCGGCCTTTGCCTCGGCCTTCTTCGAGAAACCCAAGTGCGTCGGCCTTCCTCTTCTTCCCTTCTTACTACTCAACAATAATCCGAAAGCGACCAACTCCAACGTCTGGCAGGCTGCGCGCCAACTTCCGCATCGATGCCATCATCACGCTGGTCGACGCGCAGAACATACGGCAGCAACTCGCCAACACTGAGGGCAAGGAGGCGCAGGAGGCGCAGGACGTCGGCATTGAAGTCATCAACGAGGCCGAGGAGCAGATCATCATTGCAGGTTGGCGCCAAGCTTTTTTCCCTTTGACCTCCTTTCGAGGCGCTCATGCCGCCGCTGAGGGGCGACGTGGGACGTGCAGACCGAATATTGCTGAACAAGGTGGACCTCGTGTCGGCCAAGGAGCTTAACGAGGTCGAGAAGGTGCTCCGGGGGCTCAACCCGTCCGCGCCCATCATCCGCACCGAGTTTGCCAACGTCGAGGCCTCGCGCGTGCTCGGCATCGGCGCGTTCGACCTCGCCCAGACGCTCGAGCGCGACGCCGGCTTTCTCGACTTCCGGCCCTACCGCAAGCACGATGCTCGCATCCAGTCTGTCACCCTGCGCAGCGAGGTCTGCCTTTGCTGCTCCTTGCTGCCGTCGTTCTTCTTCGTGCTGTGCCTGACGCCAATGATGTCGCGCCCGCGTGTGACCAGGGCGAGTATGCGCTAGCAGACGTGCAACGATGGATTGGGCAGCTGCTTAAGGACCAGGGCGACGTCATCATGCGCACCAAGGGCGTCGTACACGTCGAGGGAGGCCTCCGCTTTGTGCTCCAGGGCGTCCATGCGGCGTTCTCGCTGGAGCCCAACCTCCACGTGTATGTGCCCCACGGGAGCGCTCGTCCGCCCGCTCCAGGTAGCGACCAGCCACCCCAAGACGGCGACGACGCAGCAGCGACCAGCTCAGGCCCCGCAGTCGCCGAGGCGACCGGGCCCAAGACGAACCGTTTCGTCTTCATTGGCCACAACCTCCACCCTAAAAGCCTCTACGAGCACTATCAGCGCCACATGGTAGGCGAGCCCGCCAGCACCGACGACGCTCGTAATCCGCGAGCTTCGGAGCGCCTACAAGAGCGAGAATCGGGCAGTGACCGCAAGGAGGTCCCACGCGTGTGGGTGGAGGCCTGGACGGGTGCTGCGACGCCGCGATTGGGCCTGGGCCGCGCCGCATGGACGTGGGTGCTCGTGCTCGGCGTGTCCTACCTGTTCTGGTCACGCTACCGTGCCACGGTCATGGAGGCGCTCGGCGTGCCAAGCGATTGGAACTTGCCCTTTGTCATCGCCTTCACGCTCTTGGCTCTGGTCGCGCACCGTGTGGTGTCACTCCTGTTCTCGCGCTGATCGTGAGTGGCCGAGGTACGACCCCACCAAGATCCAGCATCGCGCACAATTCGTGCACCTTCTCGATCATACCGGGTTTTTTCTGACTTCGTTCGGGCTCGGCACAGACAAGGTCCCTCACCTGCGCGGCGGAGAGCACGAATGTGGATCAAGAGGCTCTCTGGTACGTGTTCTCAGACAATGCTCTTCTTGCGCAACGTGTTTCTAACCGCACTCACTGTTTCCATCTGGCAGATGCGGCCATGTAAAGTTTTGAGTTTATTTTTAGACGGTTAAGATTCAGATTATGGCATTATTGAGCCCATCGTGAATGATCGTCCCCAAACGTAGATCACAACCACATCAAATTGAACTGATGAGCCACCCAGCACATCACAAACCCCCCAAATTTTGGACCGTTGGGCACGCATGCGTCAGCGCATCTCCGTGGCGGCTGTTTCCCGTCAACCCCGCGAAGCACAAAAGGACTTTCGTGGAAATCATGGGAACGGTCACCGGAGCTTGGGACCTTAAAGATCCGTTTGGTAGAGGCGGTCGACGTGGGCCAATTGAAAAGTAAAGACGGTGCTGTCGACACAGCATAAATACCGGGGACGTGGCTGGCTGTCGTCCCGAAAACCTTCACACTCCTCCCCACCTCCCAGCGCGGAAAGGTACGGATAACCGGTCAACGGTCCGTTTTTTTGTCTACACAGACATAAGCGGCTGCCGCTAACGGTCACCACAACACACAAAAAAAACACATTGGGAATTGATTGAATAAATCCAATTCATTCCTCCACTCTCTCTACTACTACTACTACCTATCGTGCCCACTCTAGGCTCTACCAAGGGGGCGGATCACACCCCATGATGGACACCAACCCTCCCTTTGAGCCAGTAAAGCTCAATGCTGGCAGTGATCCTACGAAGGTATCCACAGGCTCACGCCCATTTCATCCACTGAGATCCCTTACGTACATGTTGCTCATTCATCCACATCTCCATCTCAGGCAAAGGAGATGCCCGATGCCGGCACCTCAAAGGAGGAGGAACAGCCAGTCCTTGGCAAGAGGGCTCGCGACGCCAAGAATGAGCCCTCAACGGTGAGGATCCATCCTCTTCTTGTTGGATGATAGATGGATGGAAGATGATAGATGATGAATGATGGAATGGGAGATCATGTGATGGGGATGGGACATTGATCGCTGATCTTCACCACTCATCCCGCTACAGGATGGCAAAAAGAAGACAAAGGTCGAGGAATCTGCAGACTCCAAGGCCGATCGAAGGCGCATATTGGAGGAAAAGAAACGAATGCTCGCCGATATAGAGAAGGAGCTTGCCAAAATCAGTCGAAAAGCACCTTCCCTCAGCAGCTCAACGCCCGGCTTAAAGCAATCTGCGTCAGCGCCAACCACACCGATGCTTTCTGCCTCCACACCACTACCTGCCCCGCGTGGAGTTCCGTCGGGCCGAGGACGAGGGCGCGGCGCGGCTCGAGGAGCGGCAGCTGCAACCCCGGTACCAGTTGTACCTGCAGCCATAGAGCCTGAGGGCGAGCCAGCTACCACAACCGCTGTATTCGCCGACCCACCAGCGCCCCCCGCTCGCGGCAAGCGAAAGAGTTCGGCAGGTATTCCACGACGCGCCTCGCACGACGTCTCTACACTTCCCACCTCGCCAACACCTGAGGGGCCCGTCACCCGAGCAAAGCGAGCTCGGCGTCCCAAGCGACTAGACGCCTTCGGCGGGCCTGTGCAGCTCACGTGGGCTCTGAAGCAGTGCCAAGTCTTGCTCAAGACGCTCATGACGCATCGCTTCGGGTGGCCGTTTAACCAGCCTGTTGATCCCATCGCCCTGAACATCCCTGACTACTTTGATGTTATTAAGAACCCTATGGACTTGGGTACCATCAAGGTAAGCAGCTCAGCGCTACTCGCTTGTGATTGAGTCAGTCGTCTTGTCTGTTGGTGCGCTCCAAGTATATTAACGTCCTCTACTCGCGCTGTCTAGGAACAACTGGACTCAGGGAGCTATGAACACGAGGACGAGTTTGCGACCGACGTGAGGCTGGTGTTCTCTAACACCTTCACATACAACCAGCCCGGTTCGGACATCGTGCTAATGGCCTCAACGCTATCGGGGATTTTTGAAGAGAAGTTCAAGGCCCTCAAGGCCAAGGTCGGAGACCACGTTGAGTCAGGCGAAGCAGTGGAGCAGTCTATGAGGGAGCTGCGCGAGTCCGTCTCGACGATACAGCGAGATCTCGAGCGCTTCAAGAAGACAAGCAACGGCCGAGGCCGAGCGGAGGATCAGCGGCCGATGACGTTTGACGAAAAGAAGAAGCTGAGCCAAGCCATCAACACGCTACCGAGCGAGCACTTGGGCATGGTCGTCAAAATCATCCACGAGCGAATGCCTCAGCTGACGGCCTCGGGCGAGGAGATCGAAATCGATATCGACGCCCTCAACCCGGCCACGCTGCGTCATCTCGAGCGCTTCGTGCGGAGCGTTACTCAGCGAACAGCGGGTCGTAGCCGCCGCGGCAGCCGAACGCCGTCCCTCTCGGGCTCGTCGAAGAGTGTACAGACCGAATCTCTCGTGCCGCAGGGCACTCAGCAGAAGATCGAGGACGTCGAGCGCCAAATCAAGGCGCTCACCGAGCACCAGCAGGCTCTCACGCAAAAGGGCTTAGCCAGGTCGACGGGCGAGGGCGATCTCCTGCTGGCGGCGGCTGAGAAGAAACGTAACGACGAAAGTGAAACGAGTGAGTCCGAGACCGACGGCAGCGACAGTGAGTCGAGCGATTCGGAGTCATCCGACTCAGAGAGCGATAGCGGCTCCGATTCTGAGTCGACCGACAGTGAGTCTGAGAAGAGGGACAACACGGCCACCGCCGTCGTCACCAGCACGCAACCCGCCACTGCTTCGTTGGCTACAACCGTCACAGCGCCGATCAACGTCGGGAGCGTCCCGTCCGATCTGACCGCCGGCGAATCGTCGTCGGAAGTCCCGGCTGCCGCGGACGTCACCTCTGGGTCGGTGGCTGGTGAAGTGGCAGCATCTGCCCCCTCACCGGCCACCACGCCCATGTCTTCGGGCGTTGAGGGTACAGTGTCCTTGTCCCTCTCCTTTTTGTTTCCGAATTGACAGTAGCTGATTAGCTTCTCTTCACTTTCGTAGATGAAAAGAGCGCGGCGCACCACAATCAAGAGAACGGGAAAGCCATTTCCTTTTCGTTTGATCCCAAGGACTCGATACTCCCGGCAGAGGCTGGGAACGGAGACGAGAGCTTGACGCAGGCAGCAGTCGCCATGGACGATGCCCCGCCCAAGTCTGAAGCGCCTAAGGTGCCTCTCTTTGCTTGACTTTAAATGATTAGCCTTTATTCTTTTTCTGTGCACGCTTCTCTTGCGCCTCTCGCTCTCTTTCTCCTTCTTTTTCACTCGTTCGTCAGAACACTCTCTTACCAACATTACCTTCTCTCTATCTCCATTCCTTTCTTCCCGCCACACTTTCCTCTTGAAAGTGAGAGGCGTCTCTCGGCTTGCGCCTCCCTCCCTCGCCTCATGTCCCCTCTTTGCGAGCCATGTCTTTACACACCTATACATAGTTTTCTGCATAACACGATGCTTTTTAATCGACTTTTGATTCGAGAGCGCCAAGTCTATTATTTGTCCAACGCGGGGTGGAGTATGGGCCTCGGCTGTGGTGTTTTGGTGCTGACCTTCCCGCTCTTTCTCTGTTAACAGCAAGTGGCGCTGAAGAACGTGGACGCGTGGAGCGAACTGAGCGACGATTTTGAAACGCCCGCAACAGCAGTCAAGCCGCAGTCTCCGCCCTCTCTTGACAAGACCTGGTCGCAATTCCAGACCAAGAAGATGCAGGACGCCATTCGCGTAAGTCTTTCCCCCGTCCCTTCGAGCCGTTCGCCTCGTTCTGGGCGCTGATTGTCGTCATCACGTTTTACAGGAAAAGGAGAGGCTGGAGAAGGAAGAGCGTGAGAGGAAGGAGAGGGAACGACGGGAGGAAGAGCGCCGGCTCGAGGAGGAGCGCCGGCGACGAGAGCAGGAGGAGGCCGAAGAGCGACGACGACGTGAGCTCGAAGAGGCCGAGCTGGCGGCCCAGCGCGAGCGGGAGCGCCAGCGGCAGGCCGAGCGCCTCGCGCGTGAGCGGGTACGTTCTTTCGCTGTTGGTTCTCTCTGTGTGCAACACCTTGATGGTTGCTGACGTTTATCGTGTTGACGGTCGTAGGGCGATATGAGCGTGATGGAGCAAAGCCTCTTGATGGCGTCGTTTGAGCAGCAGGCGGCCCCCGCGCTGCCCATCTTCCAGTACAAGAGCCTCGACGACGTGTCTGAGTTTGGGGACCTCGACGATGACGACGCCCCGCCGGCCGCCAACGACCACGCGAGCAGCAACGGAAGCCACCCCGCTGCTTTGGACGATGATGCGCCGCATCCGCTCTTTGATGGCGAAGAGGAGGAGCCCGAGCCGGAGCCGCCGCGCGTCGTCAACCCCGAAACGTCGTCGTTTGGCGCTGGCGAGGAGGCCGTTGCAGGGCCCGTCGAGGACGCCATGGACCAGGAGGCCCCGGCGCCTTGAGCGAGAGGTCTCGAATTCGAACCGTAAAGCATGAGTGGTGGTGCTCCCCCACCCCCCACCGAACAAGTAGTGGAGAGCAGAAGGGCTTGTGCGTGACGCGCGACCCACACAACAAACCAAAACGTTAAAAAAACAACAAACAAAAAAGAACACATCAACACACCAACATCCGATGCCTCGAGTCTTGTTTATGTTGTCTTGGGAAAGAGGCGCTCGCGAGAAAGGATCTGGAGCTACAAGAAGTCACAAGAAGTCGGCGAGCTCCAAGCAGAGGCCGACCAAGAAGCCCGAGAGCAAGGCGATCCCGCTCAGCGCGCCTCCAGTCCGGTAGGCCTCGGGCATCCTTGTTGTTGTGTGTCGCGTGAGTCGAGGTGAACGTGAGGCGATGGCGGAAGGGAGGCGGTGTGATGTACATGACGTTGGAGATCATGACGAGCATGGCGCCTGCGGCGATGCCCTCGGTCACGGCCAGGCCGTAGAGGAAGCCCGAGTTGGGCTCGTTGTCCTTTGGCTCTTGCAGGAAGGAGCCCGCCAGCGCGCCCACGCCCGTCATCGCTGCGTGTATTTGGTTGTAGCGCTGAGCTGGGGTGACAAAGCAAGGAGAAGGAAGAGCCTCTGATGTACCGGTGAGCATGAGCCACATGAAGAGGATGACCAGCCGCGACATGCCGTTCTCAAACATGACGATTGAAGACGAGAGCGCAACCGGCAAATTGCCCAAAAAGAAGGCCACTCGCAGCGACACCATCACCCCGCGGTGCGACGCCGACTCCACGCCTGCCCCCGGGGCCACGGCCGCCGTGCGACGATCAGTGGGGACACGAGCGGGTCCCGAGAGAGCAGCAAAAAAGCAAGTACCGATGACGAGCGACTCGGGAATGCCATCGATGAGGAGGCCCACCCAAATGGCCAGCCCGATGAGGCTCCCCTTGTGGACGTGCGGCACCGGCTCGAGCGCTTCGGCCGGCAGGTTCGCCTCGTCCTCTGCGCTCACCCACCCACAAGAACGTGAGCGCGCTTGAACGCTTCTTCTTCTTCTTCTTTCGCGGTGGTCGTGCCTTTGCTTTCGATGACCAGCGGGAGGCTGTCACCGCCTCCGCCGACATCGCCGGTGGCGTGGGCGCTGACGTCCCACGATGTGATGTGCAAGTAGCGCTCCTTCTTCTCCACGTTCGTCATCTCCAGGTCGTCCTCGGCGCCCAGGACATCGCCCTCCTCCCGCTCGAGCTGCTCCAGCAACTGGTGGACCCCAAGAGCGTGAGCGCGCGTGTACTCGAGGGAAAAGCGAGCCGAGGCGAGGGGAAGAAGGCGTTCTACCTCATCCTCGAGGGCGCGCTGGAGGAAGGCGACGGAGCCGCGGTGGGCCGAGGTCGGGTGCTTGCGCCGCAGCTTGGCCAGGAGCGGTCTCACGCGTCGGGCGCGCCACTCCATGAGGCGCTTGCGCTTGGCCGTCAGGCGGCGCATCCAGCCGCCGCGCTGCTCCAGGAAGGAGTCGAGCAGGAGGAACAGCACGCCGCCTGCATGCGTGCCGCCGAGGATGAAGATGAGCGAGAAGAAGAAGAAGAAGAAGAAAAAGAAAGGGTGAATGAAGATGGTACGCACCGACAAAGGAGCAGACGAAGAGCACGCTTGCTGCGCCGTGGCCGAACTGGTGCGGGTGGAAGATCCACTCGCCGAAGAGGGTTACGGTGAGCACGCTCAGCATGACGCCACCGCCAAAGTTCATTAAGGCGCCACGCAGCCACAGGGGCGCCTTTGGCCACGCCTGTGCAAGCCCCGCGCCACACGAGACATGCTCTACTCAGCGTTCTCTTCTTTTTTATTTACTTTTTAAAAGTAATTTAAAATAATTAAATGATTAACACAAAACAAGATTTAAAGAATGAAAAGGAGAACGCAGCTACGTACGAGGCCGAAGATGCAGCCTATGGGGAAGGCGCTGGCACTGAGGATGCCCCAGCCTACCGCCTCGAGATGTTCCATGTGGGCGACCTGACTGAGCCCGGAGCTGTTCTACGCCGAGAGTCCAAACCTTCTTCAGATCTGCAGACCCTCACCTGGCCACGGCGAGGAGAGAGACCTAAGCGCCCCACAGGCTGCGGGCCACGAATCTTGTGGTTATCTGTGCCCTGCTTGGCGGTTCTCAAGAGCCAACAGTGCCACGGACCCGCAAGTTCCGCCCAATAAGAAAACCGGTGCCGAGGACGAAACGATCGCCAGGAGGTGGAGGAAGGCCAGTGTACTACTCTACACGGCTTCATGCATTGGCGTCTGCACCACCGCTACCACTTGGGTCGGTCGATTTGGGAGGGTAGTGGAACAAGAAGAGACTTTGGCCCGACGGTAGCTTCTGCACCTTGTCGGGAGCCCAGCCCGCCACTGTAGCAACCCCACCACGATCACCAGAGACGTCGATGCCAGAGGTCACGCAACTCCAAGTAGAGACTTGGCAAAGCCTCCATGAAAGGTCTCGTGGCGTGACGCACCTGGGAACTGGTAGGCCACTACACGAGCGCCCTGCTTGAGGTAGCGGCTCAGCACCTGCTTCATCTTCTTGTTCCCGTGCTCGCTGAGGTACATGGTCACCACCGACGCCTCGCTGGCTCCCCCCCCCCGCGAACAGTGCATTGTGAGGAAGAAGACGAGACCAGGAGAGCTACACAAACGCGTGTTTGCACTACGTACGAGCAGTCGACTTCGAGCGCGTTCTGGTGGAGGATGGTGATGCGGTCGGCGAGTCCTTGCCGCTCGACGTTGAGGCGGGCCTCCTCCGCGAGATCTTTGTCGAGCTCGATCCCCACGCAGCGCGCCTTGTACTTCCGGGCGGCCTCAATGCACATGCCTGGCCCAGGCCAAAACCTCCGGACGTGAGTGCTTCCCCAGCAGGGGCAACGCTTGTCCGAGGACGGGCAAGGCGGGGCAGTAGCGCAAAGAAGAGGCGGAGCGAAGCACGCACGTCCGTCGCCGCAGCCGACGTCAAACAGGCGGTCGGCGTGCGTGAGGGCTGCCAGCTTGAGGATTTCGGAAACGATGTGTTCGTTGGTGGGCACATAAGGCGCGAGAAAGCGCATATTGAAGGCCCAGCCCGCGACGAACCGCCACCACGTGCGCAGTGCCAGCCCCATCTTGTGCAAACAACACAACAATCTAAAAAGAAATACAAAAAGCGAAAGCGAAAACGAAAGCGAAACGAAATGAAGATCTTTTTATTTTGAATTTTTAAATATCGAATAACAAAAACAAAGCAAAGCAAAAAGGGAAGGTATATCGGACATCCACTCGCTCCATCCAGCCACCCAACCCTTGGCATCACGGTGGCGGGAACGGTCATCAACGCCCTGCGCCAGGCTATGCCGGATCCCGAAGGTCGGCAGGCACTGTATGCGCAAGGGCAGCACTTCGCGCTCAGGAGCGAGGGACAGGAGTCATCATCCATACCCAGTGGGCTCGTCTTGTTTAAGGGATACAAGACTGTAGACTGTATTCTATGGAATATGATCCTGAAGAGTACGGTCTATCACACCAAGCAGTGTTCAGCCTTTTTGTTGCCTTCTTCTCCGGAGCTGCACCGTGCTTGTGGTTGCGGGCGGAGAAGTAAGGAAGATGAGAAATATTGGAGGAAAAGTGGGAAATGAAAATGGCCATTTAATGCTGCGAATTGTGGGATTGGCGATCGTTTGAGGCCACAGAGTCAGAAAAGGCCTTCCTTCTTCCACTTCACCTTTTCATCTTCCTCTTCTCGGCCCCGATCACACGGAAACATGCGATGGACATATAACATGCGATGGAGCAAGAGCCACATAGGCTCGCTGTAGCGGCTTGCAGACCACCAACTGCCAGTCCAAGGACCCTTGGCACGAGTACAAGCAACGTGGTGGTTGGTCGTTCGCGGCGCTTCGAGGCACTTTAGCGTTCCCAGATATTAGGGGGTAAAAAGGTCACCTTGGGGGTATAATTAATTTAGCTACGGGGGTATCCACACGAGCCCACAAGTAAGACCAAGGAGGATAAGAGCCTCTTCTGCGCCTTTCATCTTTGTAAACTAAACTCAAACACTTTGTACGTCAATGGCGCTGGTGACGTGCTTACCACAGTGTATCGCCCTGTTTGCTGACTTTTTGTTGTCTTCTCTTAATATGATTGTTTTATTGGGGGGGCGGGGGTTGAATCAAGTAACACCACAAGATGTCGACCCCGAGCGCGCGCGGCACACCGTTGATGGAGGGTTGGCTCACGAAGGAGGGCGGCACCATCAAGTCATGGAAGAAGCGTTGGTGCGTCTTTGCCGACGGCTCCATCACCTACTTCACCGCCCCGCCGGGCAAGGTACCCCTCCCCCTCCCCGTTGGTCTCCCTCAAGTCCCCAAGGGACTTGGTTCTTCTTCCTTTTTGGCCTCATCTTGACGTTCTTTTTCTTATTCAAACTTTTATTGGCGCAACCAATGGCTTTTTTCCAATTATTTTTTTGTGTGTGATTTGTAACTCGTGGCGCAAACTCACCAAAAACGAGGACGTTGCGTAGAACGGAAAGCAAAAGGGCTCCATCCCGCTGAGCATTGTCGAGAAGGTGCAGCCGTCCAACGACTACAAGAAGAAGAAGAACTGCTTCGAAATTCAGACGCCCGACCGCAACTACCACATGTTCGCCCTCACCTCGGAGGAGTCGGACAAGTGGGTCGAGGTTCTCAACAAGGCCTTTGCCGAGGCCAAGGTTGTCCCCGCCTTCTTGCTCCTCTTCCTCCTCCTTGTGTGCCCTCGTTGCAAGCCTGATGCTGACGTCATCCTCGCGGCTGCTCACGCGCACAGGCGTCGGCGCCAGCCTCGGCCACGCCGGCCCCGAGCGGCTCGTCGTCGAGCGAGACGTCGTCGACGGCCACGCCGGCCGCCAACGAGAGCGCGACGCCCGAGGGCAGCCAGGTGGAGCGCGTCAAGGTGAATGACTTCCAGTCGCTCAAGGTCATCGGCAAGGGCTCCTTCGGCAAGGTCCTCCAGGTGCGCTACAAGAAGACCGGCCAGATCTTCGCCATGAAGGTCCTCAACAAGAAGACCATTCTCGACCGCAACGAGCTCGTACGCATTCTCTTCCATTTTACGTTCTCGTCTATTTGCCAAGAATTCGAAGAATGCTCACCTTGTTTTGTTCGTGCGTGTAGGACCACACGCGTGCGGAGAAGAACATCTTGATGAAGCTCACGTGCCCCTTCCTCGTGCGCCTCTACTACTCCTTCCAGACCCAAGGTTCGTTCTTTACTACAAAAAATTAATAGTAAATATTAAATAATTATAACAAAACCTCATGTTTCACATTGCAGACAAGCTGTACTTCGTGATGGACTACGTGAACGGTGGCGAGCTGTTCTTCCACCTCCAGAAGGAGAAGACCTTCGCCCCGAAGCGCGTCCAGTTCTACGGCGCCGAGATCGTGCTCGGCCTTGAGTACTTGCACAACCAGGGCGTCATCTACCGGTATAGTCCTTCTGGCCTTCAATTTCTTTTTTAATGATTTTGTTCCACTAATTCTCAAAATATTTCAAATATCGACAGAGACTTGAAGCCGGAGAACATCCTGCTCTCGGCCGAGGGCCACATCTGCATGACCGATTTCGGCATCTCCAAGGAGGGCCTCATGGCCAAGGACGACCGCACCGCCACCTTCTGCGGCACCCCCGAGTACCTCGGTAGGGCCCTCCTCCTCCTCTTCCTCCTCTTCTCTCTCTACACGCGCGCCCCTCCCAGCTTGTGTGCTCTGCTGAGCCGATGGTCTGATCGATGCTCTGATGTGGCCCATGCAGCGCCGGAGGTGCTGGAGGGCAAGGGCTACGGCAAGGAGGTCGACTGGTGGTCGTTTGGCACCCTCATGTACGAGATGTTCACCGGCCTGGTACGCCTCTCCTCGTCTTCATCGTCGTCCTCTTTATCATCATCATCCATCATCGTGGAGGTTACTCACGCCTGTGCGTCGCACGTCGTGGTCGTGGTCGTGGTCGTGGTCGTGGTCGTGGCCGCGAGCAGCCGCCGTTCTACAGCGAGGACGTGCAGCTCATGTACTCCAAGATCATGAACGCCAAGCTCAAGTTCCCGTCGTCCATCCCCGCCGAGGCCGCCAGCCTCATCGAGGGCGTGCGTGTCTCCCTCCGCGTCGTCGTTGTCGTTGCGAATGGCCTGCTCATGTCACATGTTGATGATGGTGATGGCGGTGGTGGCGGTGGTGGCGGTGATGATGGTGGTTGGGGGGTCGTGAGCAGCTGCTCAACCGCGATCCCAAGCAAAGGCTCGCCGACCCGGTGGCCATCAGGGCGCACCCGTACTTTGCCAACATCGACTGGGACAAGCTCAACCGGAAGGAGATCGAGCCGCCCTACGTCCCGCCTGTGAAGAACGAGCTCTCGACGGAGATGATCGACCCCTCGTTCACCGGCGAAGACGCCTCCCTCTCCACCATCGAAGGGGTCCGCGCTCCTCTTCGTCTTCTTCTTGTTGTGGTGCGTCGAATCACTGGGCTGACTTTCTCTCTCTCTTGCCTACCAACAGCATGTGCCGCTGTCCAAGGATGAGCAGGACAACTTTGGTGGTTTCACCTACGTTGCGCCCTCCAATCTCCACTAGCCCGTGTGCGTCGCACTCTCTCGTGGAGGTTCTTCTTCTCCTCCCACGTTCTCTTCTTCAAAAAACAACAAAACTTTTTTCTTTTTTCTTTTCGTTCGAATGTTTAATGGGGCGGGTGAGGTGTCGACCACGCTTCGTTGCCATTTTTGAGTTGGGCCATCGGTTGGTAACAGCTGTGACTCGTGGTTGACCGTCTCTGGACACACGCAAGTGTTCTCTTTCCTTGTTCGCACAAACAACATCTACCACTACTTTACTTTACTACTACAACCACAGCGCGATGGACGACAAGGCAAAGAAGAGGGCCAAGAAGGAGGCCAAGAAGGCCAAGAAGGAGCACGAAAAGGCCTGCCGCAAGGCGGCCAAGAAGGGCGACCTTGAAGCGCTCGAGCAGGCGCGGGCGAACGGCAGCCCGCTGGACGAAGACACGTTCGAGGCCGCCGCCAAAGCCGGTCACGTGGCGATACTCGACTGGTTGCGCGCCAACGGCTGCCCGTGGGAAGAGGACACTTGCGAAGCGGCCGCCAAGGCCGGCCAGCTCGAGGCCCTCCAGTGGTTGCGCGCTCACGGGTGTCCCTGGGACAAGAAGACGTGCGAGGCCGCGGCCAAGATGGGCCACATTCACGTGCTCCAGTGGGCTCGTCAGCAGGGCCGCTGTCCGTGGGACGAGGGCACCTGTGCCGCTGCGGCCAAGAAGGACAACCTCGAGGTGCTCCAGTGGGCACGCCAGCACGGCTGCCAGTGGGACGTGCGCACCTGCGCGGCGGCGGCCAAGAAGGGCAACCTCGAGGTGCTCAAGTGGGCCCGCCAGCAGGGCTGCCCCTGGGACGCCGACACCTGCTTCGCTGCGGCCATGAAGGGCGATCTCGATGTGCTCCAGTGGGCGCGCCAGAACGGCTGCCCGTGGGACGAGCGCACCTGCGCTGGTGCGGCCAAGAAGGGCCACCTCGACGTGCTCAAGTGGGCCCGCGCCAACGGGGCCCGGTGGGACGAGCTGACCTGCGCGGCCGCGGCCAGCCAGGGCCATCTCGACGTGTTGCAATGGGCGCGCCAGCAGGGCTGTCCCTGGGACGAGATGACCTGCCAATTGGCTGCCAGAGAGAAGCACAAGGACGTGCTCGAGTGGGCCCGCGCCAATGGCTGCCCGCACTAGAGGTGCATGTTTCATTGGCGCCTTTAGAGTTTGGCAAACGAGTCGTCTCACCCATGCCCTTCTGCTCTTCCAGAAGTCTTACCATTAATTCTATCTGTCCTCTAATTTGGAAAATAACATTTTGTTAAAATAAATAAAATAAAGTAAAATGAATAAAAAAAGCTTAATTGGCCTTCTCGTGGGCCGCGAGCTGGAGTTGCTGAAGCTTGACTCGTAGCTTCTCCTCCTCGAGCGCCAACTTGCGCTGTCGCCGGCGCTCCTGGATGTCGGCCGCGTACTTGTCGTCCCACACCTGGCCGTCCTCCAGGAAGTAGAGGTCGTAACGCCGGTTTGGCTTGCGCCAGTCTTCCACGTTGGTCTCCTCCGCCTCTTCTCGGTCGTCTTGGTGCCACCTGCCCTACGCGTGGACATCGTTTCCCCGCACGCGCCACCACAGGCCTGTGTCAGCCAACGACGACGAGGACGAGGACGAGGACGAGGACGGGGACTTAATCATACGAGGAAATAGGAGCCGTCGGGCCAGTCCATGCGTCCGCGGCCATGGCGCAACCCGGTGTCCCACTCGCCCGTGTACTTGGCGCCGTCTGGCCACAAGTACGTCCCCTGTCGTGTAATCGTGTCCAACGTTCGAACGTTGTAAAGGTGGTCCATATGACAATGGAGGAGGAGGAGGAGGGCGTGCCTGTCCGTGCTTGTTCTCCTGGTACTCGCCCTCGTAGGTTCGTCCGTCAAACCACGTGTAGGTGCCCCGCACTTGCCTGCACGCCTTCCACTCGCCCGTGAAACTGCCCTCGTGTCATTTCGTCAAGTGGGTGAAGAAGAAGACGAAGAAGATGAAGACGAAGAAGAGGTCGACGCACAAGTTGCCCGATCTCCAGACGTAGGTGCCGAAGCCCTCCTGCCCGCCGGCAACCCAATCGCCTTCGTAGTAGGAGCCGTCCATCCACGAGTGCTTGCCGCGTCCGGTCTCCTGGCCGACGACCCACTCGCCCGCGTACTCTCCATCTGCACGCAGTTGATGGACGTCAACATGCGACGCCATCATCATCATCACCATCTCCTTCTTCGTCATCATCGTCGTCGCGACCGTCACGTGCCGATGGGATTGTGCATGACGCCGTAGCCGTGGGGCTTGTCATCGACCCAGTGGCCTTCGTAGACGACGACGACGGGGCTGGTCCACACGGCCGAGGCCTCGCCGCTCACCCAGTCCTCACCGAACTCGCCCATGCAGAGCCACTCGCGCCCCTCTCCCCGGAGCAGCTTGATGCCGACCCCGTGCCCGCGCCCGTCCTTCCACTCGCCTGGACCCGCGCGTTTTTTTGTGAGTAGTTGTTGTTGCTGTTGCTGTGATCTCTTGATGGTGATGTCATGTTCGGACCTTCGTAGTGCACATCGGTGCCGTTCGAGGTCCAGATGCAGCAGCCGATGCCCGTTGGCGAAGTGCCCTCCTTCACCTCGGTAAACACGTTCTGGCCAAGGGCGCAGTATGAGCCATGGCTCGACCAAGAAGACACGCCGAACGACGGCAGAACGTACGGTCTTGGCTTGGTAGAGCCACTTCCAGGTGCGGCCCTTGGGCTTGACCCAGGTCTCGACCTTGGCTTTCAGTTTGCGCCACGCGTCCTCGACCAGCTTTGCCCGCCTGAGCTCGGCTTCGTTCATGGCTTCGCGCGCCTGCTCGTCGAGAGCAGCGCTCGCAGGCGGCGGGAGGCTAACGGACAGCGGACGGTCGGCGAGGATGCGCCGGACCTGCAGCTCCCACAGCTCCTCGTCCTCGGTCAGGCTTCGCCAGTGCCCACAGACTGCGTAGTGCACCACGCAGCCAGTCCGCGTTGGAGGTCAGAGAGGTTCGTATGTATGCCATGTGGCCCAGGAAAAGGAGGGGAGGCGGCATTACCAAGGGCCACCTTGCTCAGCAGCAGCTTCCCATCAACAAAGGAGAAGATGCGCAACCAGATCTGAAACAGAGAGTGGGAAGCTGTCTGGCTTAGCGTGCGGTGAAAAAGCATGATGAGAAGGGGCATACTTCGTCAGGCAGGACGGCTGTAGTTGAACTTTCCATGTGTTGTTGGCCATGCACACGAAGACGAGTGCGGCTGAAAAAGAAGTGGTGATTAATTTATCAGAAATAGTTTTTAATTATCGAATGAATCATTTCGGAAACGTTTCAAAATGGGCCAAAAGAAAATCCCGAGAGAGCCAGAGCGGATCTTGCCGAACGTCATTCGAGAGGAGCCAGCCAGTTGCGCCAGAGCTGGGCCTGCTGAAGCCTGTCGTGTACTCAACAAGACCACCTCAACCTGCACAGCCACACATGCAAAGAGCCACTGCTGCAGCCTTTCGGAAGGGCTGTTTGGACCTCCATTCCCGCTTGAAGATCGCCACTGGCCGCCAGTTGTGGGAGAGCGGCCTCCTCCCACCACTGCCCACACTCCGCCCCCTCTTCCTCCACCTCAACCCCAATGTCCCTTCTGGTTTGCTCCTCTTCTTGTGGTTGTTCACTCAAGCAGTGAACTCACGCTGTTCTGTTCATTCTGGCAGGGCTGGACTGGGTGTCCGAACAGGGCCTTGAGCACCGCTTCGCAGTGTTCACGCAGACCGCGGTGAGCAAGATGCTCCTTGACCACGCGCCTCACCACTGCACCGTCCATCTCCCGCCCCACCTCCCCTTTGAGCGGCCCGACATCAAGGCCCAGGCACGCCCCCACCTTGGCGGCATTCCGCAGTCGGCTCGCACAGCACACAAGAGCGCTAACGAAGCTGACGTCTGGTGCGTGGTACGTGTAGGTGGCGGACGAGTACCCCGAGCTGGACGAGGACATCCGCCAGTTCAAGTGCCGCGAAGTCCACTGGAAAGACCTCGTGTGGCCCCTGTGGCAGCTCTCGCGCCTCCACGAGCTGGCCCACTTTGACCCGTCCCACGCGGCCGAGGCCGTGGCCGAGGCCCACGCCCAGGGCCAGCCCCAGGGCCACGGCAAGAAGGCTTCGCCGCCGCCGGCGAGCGGCGGGCTGCTGTCGCCGCTCAGCTTCCGCGACACGGTGAACAGCCGCGCGACGCACGACCTGCTGCACCAGGTCGAGATCGCGGTGCAGGCGCAGCTGCTGCGGCTGCCTCGCGATAAGGAGCTCACCCACGAGAAGGCCGTGCACGGCAAGACGAGCAACCACCTGAGCCCCGAGAAGATGGCCCGCGGGATCGAGGCCGAGCGCCAGGCCGCCCGCGACCTGTGGCTCCACCCTCAGATCGGCACCACGCGCTGTCCGGCCACCGCCGAGCTCGTCATCGACGACGCTGTCCTCAGTGCGTTCAACTCCATCTTCACGCCATGATACCTTCATGTCGATCAACAACTCACTCACTCACCGCACGCAGACGTGTCGGCCACGCTCGACCCGCGGCGCCACTGGGAGAAGGGCCTCACGGAGCTGTTTGCCTACGCGGCGCTGGCCCGGGAGCAGGGCCTGGCCGTGCGCGAGGTGGGCCTGTTCTATCCCTTCTCGCACCAGGTCGTCCACGTGCCCATCGCCGAGTGGGACCACCGGCCTCTGTTCTCGCAGGTCCTCGACTCGGCCGACATCGCCGTCGAAGACGCGCCCGACGACCTTTACCGCGCTGTCGACTCGAGATGAATAAATCAAATAAATATAAATATAAGACTTAATTGTTTTACAAATAAATTGTTTTGTTTTATTTTTTAAAAATGTACAATACAACTGGCGCTGGTGCCTCACTTGGACGGCTTGGCGCTTGATGATGAAGTCGACGGAGAGGATGTTGTTGAAGAGGAAGACGAAGAAGAGGACGGGGTGGAGGAGGGAGCGAGAGGGGAGATGAGCGGGTTGAAGAGGCTGGAGACCGCCCGCTTGACGCGCCGAGGCATGAGCGAGAGGGCAGCGCTGCCCGGCATCTTGAAGAGCGGGCCCGTCGCAGAGGTCATGGGCAAGAGGATGCGCTTGTAGCGCGCCCACCGCGAGATGCCCAGCCCAAAGACCACCGAGCACAGCATCGTGCTCCCGACCACGGCCTGGAACGCGTACGGCGACTCGAATCTGGTCCCGCCAACACAACACAACACAACACAACACCACAAGCGCGCCGTCAGGATCAACCACCTTCTTCTTCTTCGTTTGCATCTTCATCATTTGGTCAGGGAGGATGTCGTACATGTCGGGGAAGCTGAGGTTCATTCCAAAGAAGCCGGCCGAGACCGAGGCCCCGCCCAACACGAGGGCCGCAATGCTGATCCGCAGCTCCGTTTGCATGATTCTGCGCAAACACAAAGTTTGTGTTACTCACGCACACATGCGTGTCGTGTCGTGTGTCGTGCGATAAAGGAGGAGGAGGAGGATGGAGAAAGATGAGGCCACCTGTTGCGGGACGAGTTGAGGTTGATCTCGAGCATCTTTTCGCAGTTGCGGATGTTACGATTGATGAGCTTGACCCGCGTGAGGAGGTCGTCCACGCACTTGGCGTAGTTCTCGAGCAGGATCTCCACCTCGGTCCGCTCCATGACCAGCTGCTCTTCGTCACTCCACGCGCCGCTGCCGCCGCTTCCTCCTCCTCGGCCGGTAGCGCCAGAGCCACGATTGTTGCTATTGTTGTTGTTGTTGTTGCTGCTGCCGCCACCGCCATGATGACTGGCGCCGTGGCCGTGGCCGTGACTCACGGCCGCCGGGGCGTAGGGCCCGCCGTCGTCAAAGTAGCCCACCCGGTTCTGGTGCTTCTGCTTCTCCTCTGCGGCTCGCGTGTGTAAGAAATGGTCCAGGAGGAAGGGAAGGAGGAAGAGGGACAACGGCTTACCGAGCTCGTGGCGCTGGGTGAGGTTCATGAGCTCGAGGTCGCGGTCGGAGAAGAGGATCGCGTTGATGGCGGCGTGGAGCTTGGCCAGGTCGTCTTCAAACTGGTTCAGCTCCGTGTTGAGCTTCAGCATGAACTCCAGGTTCATCTGCGCATACACGTAGGCATTCTTGTCATTCCATGCTCGCGTGGTTGCTGACGTCACAAAAAGGGCGGACCTGGGAGGCGTGCGAAGGGAGGATCTTGGTGATCTCGAGCACGTAGGGCTCGAGCTTCAAGAGCCGCTCCGACAGCGAGGCCGTCTCGTACATGAGGATGGCCTCGACGACGTCGAGCTCAAAGGGCAGGTTCGAGTGCATGTGAGCCGACGGGCCCGTGAGTTTGACGTTTGGTCGCAGGCACCTGCGCGCGCAGAACAAGAACAACACAAAAACGACATTCTTGTCATTCCCGAGCCACAGGCCACGTGCGGCGGCGGCGGCGAGAAGAGGCGCAAGACGAACGAAGCCGAGGCCGTTGATGATGATGACGACGGGAGCGGGTTCGTGAACTTGAGGTGGGTCTTGAGGAACCCGACAAAGGCCGACGAGGTCGGGTCGTCCGCTTGGAACAGCAGCACTCGATCGTGCAGCACCACTGCTCATCATCATCAACAACAAGAACAGCATGAGCCTTGATCAGCAAGTACGAGGAAGAAGCCAAAGAGGAAAAAGTACCGGCGCGGACGTTGAGGGTGTGGACGATGATCGCGCGACCGCGGACGAGAAGGGTGGTGCCCACGTTCTGGAGGGAGGGCGGCCACACGATGGACAGATCGCGCGGCCGGATGTCGCCGACATCGCACAGCCACCACTTGTCCACCTTTTGCCTGCAAGCCGTTCGTTATCACACGGGGGGAGTCAGCCGAGAAAGCTGCTGGACGAAGCTGCGTATGCTTTGCATTCCGCGGCCTTCTGCGCCACGCCACATGGGGGTGAGGAGCGGCGGTGTACACTTTGTCCTGGTTGGTCATGCAGTCGATCTGGACGACGTCAGCCGACGAGGGCAGACCCATGGCCGGGCTCTGTGGCACGAACGGCGGATGGTGCACGCCATGACCACCGCCATGGCCACTGCCGCCACCACCGCCGCCGCTTCCGCTGCCCGTTCCGTACGGGGTGTGGCCTTGCGTTGATCCACCAGTGGCGTTCTCGCTTGGGACTGTGGGCTGGGGCCCGAACAGCTGTGCGCACAAGAGGCGTAGGCGTGAGTGGGGAAGAGGGAAGAGGCCTGGGTGTGTCGTGAGAGTCATACGGAATCGGCCGTGGGGTGCGTGTGGGGGACGAAGCTCACGGCCCGTCGCGGTAGCAGCAGCAATGGCGATGGTGGCGTTGCGGGGCTGAAACTGAGTGAGTGAGTAGGAGGGCGAGAGGAAGGCAGCGTGTAGTCAACATTTGTCTATAAAACAAAGTCGTACCGGTGGTGCTGTAGTGCGGTGGTCGACGCGGTACGGGCAGCGTGGGCCCAGCGCCTGGCGTCAAGTGGACCCGATCGAGGAACTGCAACCAGACGAGAGGCGAGAAGGCTGGCCCCAACGCCTTCTGCGGCTGGCGAGTGGGCAAAACGATGGAGTGCGGTTAGCTTTTTATACTGGGCTGTAAAAGGGCGAGTGGGACGCACCAGCCACAAAGGGATAACAAGTTGGTGTTTTGAATCGTGAAGCGATCCGCATTGTTTACAAAGACTGATGACCACCGCCTCGCGGTTCAGCCCAGAATCAACACAAGCCGCAAGCTAAAAAGCAAAAATCGAAGGAAAAAGACTGATATGCAAAGAATGCGCGCATGCTGGAAAAGAGAAGAAAAGAGCCGTTACCATGCTCGGTAAATTCTGGCGCGAAGAGGCGAGAACTGGCGGCACACCGCGGCACGAGTGGCTGCGGCCAACCCGCAAGCCCCGGTCGTCCACCGCTGTGTGGAAATAACGCGGTAACGTTCTCCGCTGGGGGGGGCCTGTCCCCTATGGCTGCGGCCCAGTCTTTTTTCACCAGTACTCACAGTCTCACCGTTACCCGCCCACCACCGTACGCTACATCCCTTGCCATGCCGCTCATCTCTCTCACATTCACTCGATTGGATCGCCAATGCTACAAAATTAGCTTCACTTCGGTCTTTCACAAATTTCTACAAATTCCACGGTCATCCTGTGCGCACAGCACATTGCCGCCGCTGCATCAGATCTCGCTATGTATGACAGTATGGCTCACTCATGTTATTTATGCAGAGCGTTTAACGTTTCATCAAGATGAGCTCCCGAGGCAAGAACGGCGTGGCGAAGAAGAAGACCATTAAGAAGGCCCCTGCCAAGGGCAAGAAGGACAAGGACCCCAACGCCCCCAAGAGGCCTAAGACCGGCTACATCATCTTCTCCGCCGAGGAGAGGAGCAAGGTCAAGGAGGAGAACCCCGACATGGGCTTCGGCGAGATCACCAAGACGATTTC
The DNA here is from genome assembly GCA_002179805.1 of Acanthamoeba lenticulata. Taxonomy (NCBI): domain Eukaryota; phylum Discosea; order Longamoebia; family Acanthamoebidae; genus Acanthamoeba; species Acanthamoeba lenticulata. The sequence goes on along the minus strand of NAVB01000188.1, from coordinate 16,033 downwards.
CGCTAGGTGGAAGGAGTTGAGCGAGGAGGAGAAGGAGCCCTACCTCTCCCAGGCCAAGAAGGACAAGGAGAGGTACGACAAGGAAATGGCCAAGTTCAAGACTACCAGCTCCAAGAAGAAGACCACCAAGAAGAAGGCTGACTCAGAGGAGGACGACGATGACGACGATGATGACGACGACGATGAGTCCGACGAGTAAACAGCTGCCCACTCCCTTCCCTTTCTCCAATCTATCCTGCCGCCTCGTGTTCTGTGCGACATCAAGGCTCAGTTGAGCCTTGTCGTATGTTCCTTTTGTAAAAATATAGTGAACATTCGCGATGTGACGGTCCACTTTCACTGCCGTTGGTGATCTGTCCGCCGCAGCGGTCTCGTTACCAATCTATGTTGGTTTTTGTACGTTGGATCCGATCAAAACCTCTTTTTTTCTTCTTTTTTCTGTACAAAGCTCTCTCGGCACTCAAGAGGACGACCACAGTGGGAGAAACACGGGGGCAAGAACGGCCGCCAGGACCACACAAGAGGCCACGCCCTGGAGCCACGGCCGCGCGGCCCGCGCCTGCGCCAGACGCATCTCGGCCTCGACGAGGCTCGCGCAGTCATCCCACTCGATGCGGTAGCCGTAGGTCCAGCGGAAGGTGGCCGGCACCAGGTAGGTGAAAAGCGCCATCAGGAAGCGTTCGGTGACCCATTGCTTCAGCGCGCTCGGCGGCTTTTGCGTCCCGCCGCTCTGGCGCGGCTCGCCCCGTCGGCGGCCCTCGGCCACGACCGCCTCGGCCCGCTCCTTGCGCGCCGCCTGGTAGAGCCGGAAGGCCGACTGGACCACCGCGGTGGGCAGGGTTGATGTGTTCCTGTCGGTGGCGCAGTGGTCGCGAAGGGCCAGACGGAGGGCCTTGGCCAGGTACATGACGTCCTCGAGCGCCAGCGAGGCGCCCAAGCCCGAGTGGGGGCTCACCGCATGGGCGGCGTCCCCGACCAGCACGGCCCGGCCGACGTGCCAGCGCGGCAGCGAGGCCACGTCGTGCACGGTGCCGCGCAGGATGTGTTCGGTGTCGGCCACCAGTTGGCGTGCGAGCGGAGCCCAACCGCCGGGCACGTCCAGGATGCGCCGCTTGAGCTCGTCGATGTCGAGGGCCTGCAGCTCGTCTCTCGTGGGTGCGCGCCCGGCCCAGCGCGGGTCGTCGAGCACGTTCATGTTGCGCCACCACATGACCACCCGCGGGTCGGTGGGGTGCGCGCGGCAGTAGCCAAAGCTCCCGCCCGTCGGGCCAAAGAGGAAGTGGATGTGGCCCTGCTCGCCCTCTGGCAGGTCGAGGAAGACATCCGAGAGCGCGAAGCCGCCCGACGTCATGAGCCCTTCAAAGTGGGGCTTCGGGTCTTCTTCCTGAAGGATGATAGCTCGCGTGCGAGAGTGGATCCCGTCGGCGCCAACCACCAAGTCACCTTGCGCGGTGTGACCGTCCTCGAACGTGGCCGTCACCACCGCGTTGTCGTCGCCGTCCTCCCCGAACCCGGCCAAATCGACCAGCCGCTTGTCGAACTCGAGACCAATGTCATCGTCCTGCTCTACGGCTTCCATGAGCACTTGAGCGAGTGCAGCGCGGGTCAAGTTCACGGCCGGCTGGCCAAACTCGTGGTGCGGGTCGATCTCAGCCACCGCCAGCTGCTTGCCATGCTGGTTGTGCACGACCATGGCCTTACTGGGCACGCCGGCCTCGACGACCTTGTGGGCGAGCCCCAGGTGCTGCAGCACGCGCATGCCGCCGGGCCCGAGCTGGAGGCCGCCCCCGACGCCCTGCGTGGCCCGCTCGCGAGGGTAAGCCTCATAGATGGTCGACGTCACGCCGGCGCGCTTGAGGAGGAGGGCCAGCGAGCACCCGGCGATGCCCGCGCCAATGATGATGGCGTGTGGCCTCCTGCGGCGCTCCTCCTCTGTGGTTTGTGAGGACGAAGAAGCGAGCATGTTGTATGTCCAGCTAGGTACTGTTGTCGTCTGTTGTTGTGTTGTATTGTGTGCTGTCGATGCTCAATAAAAGTACGCGTTGACCGGTATTCGGCCTTTTTCCTGGAACTTAGGCGTTCCACCAACCTTGGCGAAGACGCACAGCAGCCACCAACTTATTATTAACGTTTTAAGGACAAAAAGTAAATATTGGATTTAAAATAAAAATGGATTGATTAATTATTAATATAATGAAACAGAAATGGCACGTCTACAAATGGGGCTTGTGGTCAAGGGAGAAAGGAGGGGGGGGGCAGTGTGTGTCGGTTCTGTGGGGGTTCATCTTCCTTCCTCTATCGCCTCCTACTGGATGTCTGAACGGGCAGCGTTACGCGGCTCGACCTGCACAGCGTTGGAGAAGAAGAAGGGAGTAAGCATGATGACGGTGGTGATCATCCTCAACGAGAAAAAAAAGGGAGTTAAGGAGGGAGTCTGGGCACCTTGAGAGAAAGGCTATACAGTTGCTTTTCATCGAACTGAACCGGTTCCTTCACAAAGGCCTGGATCTCTTCGATGCGCTGCAGGTTGTAGCCGGTCTTCTGGAACCGCTCGAGGAGGGAGATGACGCCGTAGACCAGCTTGTGCTTGGAGAAGTTGATCATGTTCTCCACCTTGTTCCGGTTCCCGTCCTCGATGAACGTCAAGTCCTGGAGGCACACACCACTAGAGTCGTTGCGTTTGTTGCGTCAGCAGACGTGCAACGGCGACACGCATGACAATTAAAACGGAGGTGACGATGAAGATGTCCATGTGTTATAGTACGTCAGCGCCGTGGAAAAGGGCCGCATGACGTATTGATACGCACGCCCACCACCACGCGCCCTAGTGATGGGCGCGTGAATTGGTGGTTTGCTTTTGCACAGCAAGACGTATCTCGAGGTGCCACGGGTACGACACCCCGAGTTCTCATATGCGCGTTTTGTTTTGCTTGGGGACGATGACGATGACGACGATGACGACAATGACGAAGATGATGACGACAGGCAAGTGAGTGGAAGGGGGAGGAGGATGGTACATGTAGGGAATGGCAGGGGGGTTGCTTCCGTTAAGCTTCAACCGGTATTGCTTGAAGGACGAGTTCATGGACATGAGCTCCTCCAGCTCCGCAAGCACCGCCGCCGACATCTGAAGTCGAGTGAAAGAAGAAGGAGAAGAAGAAGGAGAAGAAGGAGAAGTTAATGCTGGTCAGAGGCTGTATCGAAAATGCAATGAAGGGTGGGAGAGAAGAGAGGGGGGGGGGCGAACCTTGGGGAGGCGGGCCTTGGTCCACTGCAGCCGGGAGACGGCCGAGTTGCTGAAGCCGGCGATGAAGGCCTGCAGGAGGTGGAAGTTGCCCAGGTCGCGCAGCTCCTCCGCCGTCCGGATGAACCGCGTGAGCAGCTTCACGCGCTCCCTGATTTTCTGTTTTTATTCATTTAAATTTATAAATTACGTCAGTCAAGAAATCACTAATAATATGATAAAATCATATTATCAATCAATTATAAATAAAAAGGAAAACGCACCCTCTGCTGGAGGAGGGCGGTGGAGACGGCGCGCGAGATGGCGTTGAAGTATTCGATAAAGGCCATCAGGTTGGGGGCCAGATGCTGCGTTGAGGGCTTGGACCAGGGCTGCCCAAAGAACTCAAACAACCGGATGGCGGCAAAGAGATCAAAGGAGCGGATCGTGAGCTGGCGGGCAAGCTCCACCTCATCGATGATGAACCAGTTGGGCTTCTCCAGCGACCGCGGCACCCGCGGCAGCGGCGCAAACTCCAGCGACGCCTGCTTGGCCTTGGACGTGCCCATCGTCTGGTTTGGTTTGGTGTTTGTTGGTGAGCACGAGGCCAAGATGTATCGTCTGACGTGTTTTTGCCTCCAGACAAAAACGTACGTTGGCTTCGATGGACTGGAGGATGCGCTGGTGGAGCACGAGGGCCGATGATGTGCCGCCCTCCTTCACCATCGTCTGGTTGAGGAACGAAATGAGCTTCTCCAGCAGCTGTGTGTGGCCACCACACGCCCCATCCACCAACCAATCGCACATAAGCACGTCAGCACAACTCCAAAGAGAGGAAGATGGCGAAGGTAGGTGGAAGCGGACCTGGTCCTCATCGTAAAAGTCGTAGAAGTACTCGTCGACCCAGACCTTGAGGAGGTAGAGGATGCGCCGTTGCGTCTTCTCCGCTTTGGTGGCGGGCTCGTCAGCGGAGGTGCCCGCCTGGGCCGCCCGCTCGATCTCGTCGCTGCAGGTCATGTACCGCTTGAGCAGGTAATCCAGCACGACCCGCGACGACGTGAACGCGTGATGGGTCAGCAGGAACGCCTTCGTGTACTCCGGCTCTGCATTCACCGCAGGTAAGCGTCAGCCTCGTACTCCTCCATCAATGGGCTGGCTGGGTTGGTGGCGTACCGTAGATGGGAGTCTCAATGAGGTGGTCGATGAGGGAGGAAAGGGTGCCGGCCTTGACTTCAGTCTTGGAGTCGTCCTCAAAGGCGAGTCGCTTGCAGTTCTCGTCCGGGAGCTCCTCGCCCTCGTCTTCGCCTCCTGCGGGCGCGCTGCCGCCCGCCTCGGCGCCGCCGGCGGCCTTGGCAGCCTCTTCGTCCTTGTCGCCTGTGGCACCCGCCAGCTCTTCGATCGACGAGAAGACGCCGGTCTTGACGAACAAGAGTCGCGAGTAGGCCTCGACCTGCTGCGCGTGCAGCGAAGTCTTCTCGTCCAGCAGCACCACTGTGCGCGTCCAAAGGAGAGAGAGACTTAGCTTCTCACACCAGAGCATGTTGAAAGCGAGGAAGGGGACGAAAGAGGAGGAGAAACGAACACTCTTCGGGCGTTTTGCGGTAATAGAGCTCGTAGTCGTCCTTGGTGTTGACTTTGGAGGCGATCTGGCCCATGACATCGCTCACCGGCACCATAAAGTCCACCGGGAAGTGCGTGTATATCGGCATCTGGGCCTAATGAAGTGGAGCATTTAAATAAGCCAAGGAGGACGGTGATGATGAAAAGGAAGGACAAGAAGGATGACGATGCATACCTTGTTGAAGAGGCGAGAGGCAGAGCGGGAGAAGGTGGCATACTTCTCGTTCTTGGTCATCTGGGCCGAGACCTTCTCGCTGTAGACGAGGATCATGATGGGCTTCTTGCGGACCAAGTAGCAAAGGCAGTCCTCCGGCCCATACTTGTAGGCGTTGAACTTCTTTTCTTCCTGCAGCCACGAGCTCTCCTGGTCCGGATTGGCACGCTGCAGGTACAGCCCGTAGTTCATGTAGTTCCTCTTCTCGCTGTCGGGCAGGACGCGGCCGGCAATGTCGCGGAGGATTTCCTCCACCTTCATCATCGGGTCAAACTGCATGAACTCGACGGCCTCCTGTGAGAGAATCTTGACCTTGATGCCCATCGCCTTCATCTTCAGCTCCAACAGATCCTGATGGTAGGAACAATACGAAACGAAGCGGGAGGTGAGCGGTGAGCCACGTCGGATCTGAGCTATGATCACGGGCGGGGGTGACGTACGTCGGACATGTAGAGGCCGGCGTAGGCGGCAAGCCGCTCAGTGTCGACAAGCCAGGTGCCCTCCTCGTGCTTGGTCTCGCTCGTGGCGACCTCGCGCTCCTGGCGCTCCTTCTCCGCGGCCGCCTTCTGCTCCTCCTCCAGCTTCTTCTTGTCCTTCTTCGTGATCGTTGGCCTTCGTCGAGACTTCTTGAGCGGAGACATGGGCGACTCGGGCGAGGGCGAAGGCGACATCTTCTGGATCATGCTGCCGGTGCCCGACCCCTTGTTCCAGTACAGCCCTGATTGTTGTTAACAGGTTGGTGCGGAGAGGAGAAGCGTGAGCCCAAGCATGTCTACAAAAAGGGGGGCAACGGCCGACGTACCCCAGTCGTACTCCTCCCAGGCCGAGACGTGCGGGAATCGACTCCGCACGAGGGAGACGGCGTCGGCGCAGGTCCGGTGCGGGTCGAACCGCATCTTGGTGAGGGTGAGCGTGTTGATGACGTCCGTAGCGTTACACGTGATCTTGAGGATCCAGGGCTTGAGCCGGAACTCGGCCAGCACCTGGCCCTTGAGATCGTAGAACCCGCAGTGTCGGTGCTCATCGGGCCATAGGCCGTCCGGGTTGGCGTCGGTGGGCATCAGGAACAGGCCCCAATCGAACCGTGTCGCCTCGATCTCCGGATATTGCGCTGCGCAATCGCATGAGCGTCAGCACACGGCGGGGCGGAGAGAGAGAGAGAGAGAGAGGGGGAGAGAAAGCGAAATGCATACATTTGACCTTGAGGGCGATGTCGCCGATGGTCTTGGCGGCGTCAAACGGCACAATCACGTGGCCCTTGGCGCCGGTGACCATCGGCAACTGGATCGACGTGCCGAGCGTCACCACCTTGACTCGCATGTAGTCCTCATACGGCACGCTGTCGCGATGCAAGCAGGTGGTTGAGCAGATCAGGGATACAGTAAAGAGGGCTTTATGGAAAGAAGGGATGACGCACTGCTCCTCCTCCCAGTTCTCGTCCCCTTCCTCATCTGAGGCGTAGGTGTCGTCGTTCTCGGTGAAGGCCGTGTCGCCCGTCGTGGGATCGGTCGACGAGGCATCGTCATCCGTGTCGCCCTGATCGTTGTCGCTGTCATCTGTGTGGCGCGAAACATCAACATCAGCAGACCAGTAAGTCGCGGTATCGCATGAAGGAGGAAGAAAAAAAGAGCGAACAAGGAACGTACCAACGGCGTCGAGATCTCCGGAGGACTTGGAGGCGGCGGCCAGACGGTTGAGGTTAGTGATGGAGTTGAGGCGCCGGACTTGCCGCAGCTTCTCGACGGGCGAGCCGGCAGGATCGCTGTTGAGCGAGCCCGAACGTTCGGTGCGCTTCGGGTAGGAGGGCGTCTTCCGTCGCGAGGGCTTGCCCTTCCCCTTCTTGGCCTTTCGCTGGAGCATGTACTCGAGGTCCTCGTTATCGTCCTCCATGAAGCTCTCAAAGATGTCCACTTCGGGTTGCCATTCAGCGTGCATTTGCGATGCTGCGTTCTCGGCCCACTATGTTTACACGACATCACCAGGTCAGGTTAGCGCACGCCTGTGGGGCCGCGGACGTTGGCAGATGTGACACGCACGGCAAACTTATCGAGGATGCCCAAGTCGATGAGGAACTTGCGGATGGTCACCCGCACGGTGACGTTGCTCGTCACGTTGAGGATGGTGTTGATTAGTCGCATCGAATGGAGGCGCAGGAGCTTACGGGCGGCCTGCTCCTTGGGATCCTCCGTCTCTGTCTCAGCCTCGGAAGTCTCAGTTGTCACCACTGCACTGGTGCTCGTGCTCGAGCTCTCCTCGGCGGGCGTCTGCGACGTCCCAATCAACAAACCGACAAAGAACAAGAGACTCGAGAAAGGTTCGGACGTACTGCGGCAGGCTCAGTCTTGTTGTTATCGGTCTGGGACTCGCCGTTAGCCTCTGGCTTGTTGTTGGGAGCCGAGGCTGCGGCGGCGGTTGTGACCGACATGGGAGCGATGATGGAGCCACCCTTGTTGCGTTCCTCCCAGACCTCGGTGCTGTCCTGTTCCTCGTTCCTGCCCAGCAGGTTGACGAGTAACCGGAACCGCTCTCGCTTCCGGACGAGGGGCACCTCCTCTTTGCTCTTCTTCTCCACCAAGTGGCGCCGCACCTTCTCCAGTGCCAACAAAATTTTCTGTTGTGGTGTAATGGTGGTCATGATCGTGATGAGCTCCAGCTTTAAAAGCGACCGCCTGCTCAGCGTCGCAGCACACGTGCGACAAGGATAGGAAGCAGACCTTTCTGCCGATCATCTTGATTCGGGCGAGGTCGACAAGCAGCTTGGCCGCGATCTTTCGCAGGTAGGGAGGCACCGTGGGCAACAGCGTAAACGCCAGGGCATCGACACAACCTGATCGATCCGGCATCATGCGGGATGAGCCACGGTGCTGGTTCGGACACAATACAGTGCTTGTGAAAGGATTCCAAACCTGAGTTGCCGAGCACTTCCCTGAGCTTGACGCGGATGAGGATCTTGTAGCAGTGGAGCGCCTCGTAGTGTAGCGTGCAGGTGTCGTTGTTCTCGGGCCGCAGCTGCTTGGCATTCCTCTCAAGCAACGTCAACAGGTTGCTCAGGCCTAGAGGAAAACGTGGGTAAGCCGGGACAGACAACAAGAGGGAACGAAAAGAGAAAGAGATACCCTTTGCGGCAAGGAAGGCTTCCAGCCAGTTGTAGGGCTGGTACATGAGCTTGTCCCGAAGCGCGGCCACGTCGTTGGCGGCCACCTCCTTGCCATCGCCGTCCTCGAGCAACAGCGCAAAGTGCTCCGGACTGTCGTCAGCCTGTACTCGCCCACAGCATCGCACCAGAGGATGATCAGCCGCTGTGGCCTATGGGCTACTGGGCGAGCCTCAACTTCTCAACCCGCCACTTACCACTGATGGTACGACACGGGATCGGTTCATGGCATTGTTCCTGAACTTTTGCCTGGGCGACACATCACCTGAGAAACCGCCACCAAAGCAATAAGTCAGAACTTGAACCCTAGTAAAAAGGGAGCCACCGACTGGGGTTGTTGATACCACCGTTGGTCTGCCGGGGTGGCGGAGGAGCCATCATCGATGCGGGCGGAGGCGCTGGAGGCGCCAGCTGCGTGTTTGATTGCTGTGACGGAAGGGACCGGCCCAATGTGGAACTCCGGCGCTTCGTTGGCGATCCTGTGATGGGAAAACACGTGAGCCAAAGCCGTGATACGAACACAAGTAGAATCGTACGCACCATGTTCTTGGTCTGTTGGCGCATAGGTGTGGCCAGTCGAGAGGCAACCCAATAAGCGTTCCGTTAGTCAAGGGCAACCTCTAACAAAGGGAGATGATAAGGATCTCCGGGCGTACCGCTGCTGATGGAGTTGGATCGCATTGTGAGCCTCCTCTGGGCCGCCTGCTCCTCGAGCTTAATCTTCAGCGCCGGCCGCAAAAGCGCCAGCGAACCTGATGAAGAGCAAAAGCGATCGCTTCAGGCCGGGCGTCTCTCCGGAGAGACGAAGTGACAGAAAGCTGAAGTACCGTATTTGGTGATGACTTCAACAACATCGACGTCGAGAGGATTGTCCTTGAGGTCAAATGTGTGAAGCTCAGCAAACTTCTGAGCCCACAGTTCGACAGGCACGGTAGGTATCTTGTTGCTGTTCAGCAAGAGGAGCTTGAGTTGCGAGAGCTGTAGATGTAGGCCACCCAAACAACCAGGGTTTAACGGTGAGCCACTCGACCAGGGTTTAAAGGTGGGCGGAGGTGCATGGTGCCTTGGTGAACTTCTCCGGTACGGCCGTCAGTCGATTGTGGTCCAAATGCAGCTCCGTGAGCGTGACCGTCTTATAGACGAACTTAGGGATTTCCTGCAGGAAGTGGACGTGAAGGGTAAGCATTGCTGAGCGTCAGGTGATCTACGGAGAAGGTTGTTACCTTGAAGTTATTGTGGCCAAGGTTGACAGCGCGCAGCTGGAGCTGCTGCTTGGTGCCTTTGGGCCAAGTCTTGTGCAGGACACTGAATAAGCCAACAACCAAAGGAGAGTACACACTGGGAGAGGGAGACAGTGTACCATCTCAGAGAGCTGGTTGTTGGACAGGTCGAGTATCTCGAGTTGTGTGAGCTTGGCCAGCGCTTCGGCGGGGAACTCGGTCAAGCGGTTACCGTCGAGCTTAAGTTGCGTAAGTTTCTGGAAGGCCAAGCGGTACGCCGAGAAGGGACGCGGAGTGAGCGAGGGCCCAGGGGCTCACTTGACAGGAGGAACATAAAGGAGACAACGTACACCAAGGTTTTCGAGGTCCCTGGGAAGGCGCTCGATGGCGTTCTTGGCGAGGTGGAGGGAGACAAGGTTGGTGAGCAGGAAGATTTGGCTGGGCACCTCGGCGAATTTGTTCTCGTCGAGGCTGAGCCGCCGCAGGAAGATCATCCTCTCAAAGCCGACATGATCTTCAATGAGCTTCAGCGCGTTCTTGTTGAGGTCAAGTGTGGTGAGCGACTCGAACATGACGTTGAAGGCCTTGGGAAGTTGCTTTATAGCGTTGTTGGCCAGGTTGAGCTCTTTCAACTCGCATTTAGTGTTGGCGTTCGCAAGCTCGGGAGGGATAGTTTTGAGGTTCGATGAAGTTATGGTGACGCCAGTCAGAGAAGGCAGCTTCTGTGTTACCGCCTTGATGTGTTGTGCCTTCACCTTCTTTTTCAGATTGGCCACCACGAAGCACATCCCTTCCTCTTCTCCCATAGAGGGGAAGGCATTCTGCTCAATCATACGTCCAAGATCGTTTCCCATTTTCGTTTAAAGGTCTCTCTCTCTTCTATCACCAAGGGTGGGAACTGGAGGGGATTCCGGATGCCGTCAATTTGCCCCTCCTCCCTTGACTTACTTCCTTTCTTAATCCTTTAGGAGGCGCGTCCCTCAGAATCAATCACAAGCTTCCAGTCGACCCACAAGGCCTTTCAGAAAGTTGACTAGTGGCCGTTTGGGGGCTTGCCGCTCTTGCTGCTGGGCTTGCCACCGTCCCCTCGTCTGGAAACCGCCTTATTGTCCGCCAACTAAAAAAGGACAGTTACCACGCCCCCAAAAAGGCGCGTAAAAGCCAGCAACAGTCGCCAGCACACCCCTCTCCTAGGATCTGCCGGTCTTGTGGCTCAGAGCTGCGGCTCAGCACGGATCACCATCACCTTATCCACCATTGAAACTCCCAACGGAAAAGAACTTTTTTGGATTTATCTATTTATATTTTCCGTTTTAACTCTTTACAGGTTGTGCTCTTGCGTCGTGTAAATAACTAACAGATCAATAAATAAATAAATAAATAAATAGCTGTGCCAAAAGAAAAGTAGCTCCGCCACTCTCATCTTCAGGGAGTCACAGCGGGAGCTGGAACAGGCAAAAAGCGGAAGTGAAGGATGTTCTCGAGGCAATCCAATCGGTAAAGCCTGGGCGTCATGAAGCCTGCATAGTCACGGATCATCAGCTCGCTCTGCACAACTGCTCCACAAAGAGGAAATATACCTTCACCGTATTCTGCCCTGCACAAAGCGACCGAGTTTTGCGGGACCGTGACGTTCCTTGACGTAGATAGAAAGCGCACTTAGTTGCAACATCAAGACCATGGGAAAGATGCAACGTACTTGCCGAGCCACGAGCCTGACCGTAAAGGAAAGACTTCATCCCACTTTCTCTTTGTGATCCTGTAGCGGTGATGTTTGCTTAGCTTCTTCCATAAAGACGACTCAGTCGAGGGGCAATCAGCACCTAAGGGTATAGTCCTCGTTGTAAATCCAGTTGTCGTTGTTATCCAATTGCTTTTTAACGGACCAGAGGAAGATGTCCGCATGGGGGCCTGCGGACGCAGGACGCCTTCTTCAGTGGTGGGAGACTCACACATCACTCACAGCGGGAGTGTTGTACCGTAGGGTCCACCGCTGCCGCGGGCCCAAAGCTGGATCAGCCCTCTAGTGATGAAGAGTGAGTCTTGATCAGGTAGACAATCGAAAAGAGTACATGACGCGCACCTTGACGGGTGATAAGCAACTTCAAGCTTCGGGTTCTGGCGAAGGATCGCCAACACCTGCTCAAGCTTCTCTTCACCTGCAGGTGGCGAATGCACATAGTTAGACATGTTGCGAGGACAGAGAAGTTGCGTTCCAAAACCAAAACGTGCCTGGATGGAGCATAGAGAAGTCCACGTCGTGGTCCCATGGATTCATCTCCTCGTTCCTTGAGTTCAAAGCAAGCTTAACAGCGCGCAAGCACGATGGAAAACAGAGCTTTCATACCTGACGACGTTGAGCAAGGTAGCAAAGTCGGGCCAGTAAGCCGCGTTGATGTCGTTGAGAGTGGTGATGATTTCGCGGGAGATCATCACGTTTGTCTGGTAGTAGGACGTGCTGACAGGACACCACGAGTAGTAATAGAGCTCTAGAAAGATGCCCAGTCCAAATGCAGCGAACAACACCACCCTCACGCCTTTGCTGGCTATTTGACTGTGGAAGATACGATGGGCAAGTAGCGGACGGAACGATCGGAAGACAGGGCGCGTCCGAATGGTGTTGAAGATGTAGTTACGGCCCATGTAGACACATATACCGAAGAGAGACGTTATGAAGAAGACATTTAGGTCTTGGATGGGACTTGTGTGCGCGCCCATCGCATGCAGGAGATCGATTGCTAGTGGAGTTTCTCTTTTCTTCTTGCCCGGTTTTCTGTTCGCGGACGTGGCAAACAATTAGGAAATTAAGTGAGAAATTGCCGCCGGCAAGTAGCGACACACAACGCGATGCCCATGCTGCGCCACAAGAGCATCACTTCGCCAGGACAATGGCGGCCAGAGTTGAGCACTCCCTCACTGGTCTCTTTGCTGAGATTCAAGCCCTGAAGGAAGAACACGCACAGACCCAGAGACTGTATGCCTGCTCACCTGCCAACATGGCGTGTGCTGACTCCTTTGCTTCTCGACCTTTCAGTACACTGGAGCAAAGCCAAGCGCGAGAGACTACTCTTAGAGAAGCTCATACTCTACGGGCACAGATTGCGACTTGCGAGCTCTCGACTCGTGCTCTTCTTGCGTACCTCTCTTCTTTCCGACTGTGTTGCTCCTTCACTTGCTCACGCTTGCAAATCAGAGACAATGCTCGCTTTGACCGAGAGCTTGCTGAATGTGGAGCACATCATTCATTCCTCATCACAAGTGCGTCTTCTTCGCCCTTGCCCTCCTCCTCCTCCCCCCCCCCCAAACGTTGACCCTGTATATAGAACTTAGTGACCTTCAGCTGGCCAAAACCAAGCTGCAAGAGGAGACACTGCAATTGAAGCAAAAGAGGGATGAGTCTCGCTCGGCATTCAAGCTCAAGTATGCGTCCTACACCTTCAGGTTGCCTCCCGCGCTCACATTCACCACAGGATTCAGTCTGGGATTACCGAAAACAAGGCCTTTGTTAGTACACTTGGCAGTACTGCTGCAACAGAAAGAGAGCTGCAGGCCATAACCCAGAGAATCGCATTGGTCAAGGCTCAGGTATCGTAATACGTGTAGCTACCGCGGGTAGAATCTTAAGTGTATCTGGTCGCAGATCAGCGAGAAGGAGGAGCTCCTTCGTAAGAGGCAAGGAGCGGAGCAAATACGAGATGACTTACGTATCCAGTGGGAGCAGCTGCTTCTTCAAAGCCAAGGTGTGTTATGAAGTCGCTCCACTACGGGAACTGTGCTTACGTTCCAGAAACACAAGCTCTTCGAGCTGCTAGAGCGGAAGAAGAAGCTAGGCTCGCCGACGCCAAGATCAAGACAGAAGCGCAACTACGCAAGCTCGCTGTCTCAGCCAAGATCAAGAGGTACCTCTAGCGCTGTTTCTTTCGTCAAGGCCATCGACTGACGGCCACGCTAGCTTTGAGAAAGACATCAACCACGCCAGGGAGGAGTGCTACTGCCTACGGTATATGCTCAAGTTTTACGAAGCCGAATTACACTGATCGCTCATCTGGTACGGCACAGCGATCTCGTCGCTTCATCGATGGTGCAGAAGAGCAGCTTGCAGACAGAAGAACGAAGCCTTCGTCAGCGCATAGCGCAGAAACAACTCCAGCTTGACGAACTGGAGAGGTGGCGACCGTACGTTCTCTTCTTGCTTCCTTCCCCAGATCGGATGCAAATCTCACGCATTATCGCAGCGCACCAGCGGTAACACGTGACGCGCCTGTGTCGGTAACGGCGCTTATGAACAGCCTGGTGCAGCCTTCCACCTCCTCAATGGGCCCTACGCCTGTCACGTCTCCTCGTCCGATACAGCGCATGTCCTACGCCGCAATGAGCCCCAGGGTTGCTCCGAGGCCGTCGGCATCGTCTACCATCTTTGCAGCGTCGTGCACGTCACCAGCAAGTTTGGGCTTCCGTACGGCATCTGAACCCAACTCGAACTATGCCACTACTGCTGCCCCTACCGCGCAAGCAGGCCTTCCGTCGCCCTCGACAGCGCCTCGCGCATCGGTTGCAGCAGCTCCAGTCATGACTACGACGCCCAGCCGGATGGAAGCGACGCTCTCTCGACAGCCCAGGCGCTCGGCTCCGTTCCAGAGGCGTACCTTCCAGCGGTGCGTTCTCCTGTGTTGGCATGTGCGTGCTCGACGCTCACGTCTGCTTGCTCTCGACTGGGAAGGATCTTCCTGGAGGCAGAGTTGCCGCTCTACGCGCCGCCCAAGGAGGGCCAGGAGGAAATGAGCAGGGAGGACCAGGAGCTCCTCGCCCCACACTGGTGAGCTCTAGAAACGGAGAAGCAAAGCTTTGGCCTTGTCTTCAGCTCTTTTTGGTTCTCGGATAACTTGGGCCCTTAAAGCCAACCCACCCCTCAGTATGTTGTCATTTGGCAAGCACTCATAAGGCTTCCGAGGGGTTGTGTGGCTTCTTCTTGTGGAACGAACGGACAGCTAACGGACAGCAAGCGCTCTCACCCGGAACACGAGTGATCGCACCTAAACGCGCCTTCTTCGCCGAGAAAGGGAAAACCCGCCTCTTCGGCCGGGGAAGTGGTTACGTTGTTCTTGTGGGTGTGTTGTGTGTTAGCGGCTGGTCAGAGCGATGCAAGCCTGGAAGGATGTGACTGCCGGCACTGCGGGAGGAGTGGCCATCTGCGCAGTGGGCCATCCCTTCGACACCCTCAAGGTGCGCCTTCAGACACAGGGCGGTGGCGGAGGTCCACTCCTCTACCGCAACACATGGGACTGCCTCATCAAGACACTCAAGTACAACCTCACCTTCCTTTCTCAAAGCTTCTCCTTGCTTACTCTCCCGCTGCACCATACTCCACTCGCCTCTGGCAGGTGGGAAGGAGTAGGCGGACTGTACAAGGGCGTTGCTTCTCCTCTGGTCGGCCAAATGTTCTTTCGAGCCTGCCTCTTCTCTTGTACTTCTTTCCGTCTCCTCTGCACCTTACCTTCTCGCAGCTTCTCCTTGCTTACTCTCCTTTGTTGTGGCACGGCCCACATACACGTACAGCATTCGTTCAGTCGAAGGAGATGGCAAAGACCGTCCTGGGGGAGGACTTACCACCTTTCGGCTACTTCCTCGCCGGCATGATGACGGGGGCTCTGGTCAGCTTCGTCGAAGGGCCTATTGACCTCCTCAAGTCTCAGGTGCAAGTCCAGATATTGGCAGAGAAGCAGGGCACCCCGCGCACCTCGAAGCACATCTTCACGGTATCAGACCCCTCTCTTTTTCCGCATGTTCGTTCGTGAGCTCATGCAGCTAGGCCCTTCCCAGAACGTGTTTGGATGCGCTCGTGTGATCTTGAAGCATTATGGACCTCTCGGCCTCTATCAAGGTACCCTCGACTGCTGTGTTTGTCCTCGCCAAGTGGGTAGCTGATCTGATCTGTTTCCAGGACTTGGAGCCACGCTGATGCGCAACACGCCCGCCTTTTCCATCTTCTTCGGTGTCAACGAGCTGACCCGACGGGCCCTGGCCAGCCCCGGCCAGTCGACCACCTCCCTCGTTCGTGTTCCCGTTCTAGCAACGTATGGCCCCTGACTTACGGCGTATATCACCGTAGGAGGGCTGGAAGTATCTGGCGGCCGGAGGCACGGGCGGCTTCTTCCACTGGTTCCTCACCTACCCGACCGACGTGATCAAGGTTCTCCTTCCTCTCTTCTGGACTTGACTCCTGAACAGAGGCTGACTTACAAGCAACGCACAGTCGAGCATGCAGGCCGACGCGCTCGATAAGTCGCAGCGTAAATTCAAGAATATCATCCACTGCGCCAGGTTGCTGCACCACCTACAACCCTGTCCTGCTTGCTTCTGATCCACTGACGAAGCCATCACACACTGGGGGTGCAGGTCGCTTTACGCCGAGGCGGGCGTGGCGCGCTTCTTCAGGGGTTGGACGCCGTGCATTCTTCGCTCGGTGCCAGCCAACGCGGTCATGTGGTTTGTCTTCGAGAATGTCCGCCGGTGGCTTGGCTGATGAGGCCGCGAGAGATGTATACTCAATAATCATTATGATAAAATTATAATATAATATTATAATATAATATTATAATTTA
>NAVB01000187.1:0-22471 GCA_002179805.1 Acanthamoeba lenticulata | reverse complement strand
TTATTTTTATTTATTTATTTATAAATAAAATCAGCGTTATGTTTATTTATTTATTTGCTCACGCGCGTGTCCGGGTGGGGCGAGCGCAGGAGGACGGGAGCCAGGGCGGCGAGGCGGCCCTCAAGACGGGCCTCTTCTCCAGCTTCCCCTCCCTTGACGTACGTCTATCCACCCAATCATCTTTTTTGGAACTTTTTTATTTCAATTCCGAAATACGAATCAATTTCTAAACAATTTCAATTGCGCAGGCGCGGACGGAGCAGATCTTTGGGCTGCGGAAGGACTGCGACTTTGTCTCGTTTGCGAGCGAGCACCCGACCCTCCCCAAGCGCGGTGCGCCTCTTGCCCCCTCTCTTCAACCCCAAACCCCGAATGAAGCTCATGACACGACACACACACGCGACACACGACACGCACGCGCGCGCGCAGAGTTTGAGTGGGAGGGCGGGGAGGAGATCCCGTGCTGCCACCTGTGCGGGGCGGCCTTCACGATCCTGCGGCGCCGGCACCGGTGCCGGTCGTGCGGGCAGGTCTTTTGCGGGACCTGCAGCGTGGTGGCCGACAAGAAGACCGTCATGTCCCGATTCAAGCTCGAGCTCAGCTGCCTCCCGTGCAAGAAGCAGAGACAGGCCGAAGAGTGCGTTCTTCTTCTTTCTCCCCTTTTCTTTTCCTCACCATCATCACCATTGTCGTCATCATCATCTTGGCGCACATATTAATTTAATTTATTTTTATTGTATTATTTATATTTATATTTATATTTATATTTGTTTAAAAAACACAGGAAGGAGAGCCAGGAGAGCTTGGACCTCCTCCGCAAGTGGCGCGAGGAGCTCCGCGCACAGCAGCAACAGCAGCAGCAACGGCCAAAACAGCAGCAACAGCAGCAACAACAGCAGCAGCACTCGGCCGAGCAGGAGCAGGACCTGCCGCAGCAGGCCACCGCAGCAGGCCCCTCGTCCCCGCGCGGTGGGCCGGCACGGCCCTACCTCGCCGGCAACACGCGCGAGAAGAAGGAGGCCTT
This sequence comes from Acanthamoeba lenticulata, assembly GCA_002179805.1. NCBI lineage: Eukaryota > Discosea > Longamoebia > Acanthamoebidae > Acanthamoeba > Acanthamoeba lenticulata. The sequence continues at coordinate 21,447 of NAVB01000187.1, read as the reverse complement.
TGAGGGTACGTGCAACCACACACGCGCGCTCGCCAAGACACACGGCTCGACGGCTGATCACGCGAGCGCGTGCGCGCACGACACCAGGATCGGCCGTAGCCTCGACGGGGTTGACGGACTCGGGCAAGATCAAGCTGGTGGCGCTCAACCGACAGCGCGGCTTCCGGTACGCCGCAGACGCGCCACCACAAGACACGCACGCGTGAAGCAAAGTCGTCGTCGTCGTCGTTGTTGGGCCTCACGCGCGTGACGACACGGCGCCCCCCCCCCCAAGGGAGAATTCGCCCAACATCGAGCAACGACTGCAGACCGCATCGACGATGTTCGTCCCGCTGGTCGTCACGCAGGAGCCCCACTAGCGTTTTGAAGAAGAGGAAGAAGAATGTAGAGACTACAAAAGTGGCGAATGAAGATAGAATATATAACTTTATTTATCAGTAAGTATCATAATTATCGTTATGTGCATTCAGCCACACGCGCGCTCAGGCCGTGGCCGGTGCCGTGTCGGCTTGTGGGCTTGCCTCGGCCCCGACTGCTGCCGCTGAAGCTGGTGATGTTGTCTCTGTCGTCGTCGTCATCATCGTCTCGCCAGCCGCTTCGGGCTGGGCCGTCGCCGCGTCGAGGTCGTCTTCCTCGGCGGCGGCGGCAGCGGCGCCGCCGCGCTTGGACGTGCGGGCGCGCTTCTTGGCGGACTTGAGCTGCTTCTGCTGCTCGAGCTTGCGGATCTTGAGCTCGATCTTCTTCACGCGGATGCCGCTGATCGATCGCAGCTCGTCGAGCCGGCCCTCCTTGATGAGCACCTTCTTGTAGCGCCGCTTAAAGTCGGCGACGTGGTTGGCGTGGATGCCCTCCCCGATGGCCTCGGCGATCTTCCTGTTGGACGTCGGGCCGTAGCCGTACTTGTGGAAGGCCGTCTGGAAGCGCGCGATGCGCTCCTCGGTCCACAGGCTCCGCAGGTCGGTCGCGCCCTCCATGCGGTAGCTCCGCTTCTTCTGCTGCTTGGGGCTGTTGAGGAAGGCCTCGTACAGGGCCAGCACGGCCTTGCGGTCATGCCCGTCCCGCTGCGGCAGCCGATAGCGCCGCCCCTCTTCCCTCGTGGACTGCACGACCCGCCGCAGGGCCTCGGCCACCACGCGACGTTCGGCCTCGCTGTTGTTCTTGTTGACGTTATTTGTAGTCGAAGTCGTAGTTGTAGTAGTAGTGGTTGTGGTGTTGCTGTTGGGGCCCTCAGCCCCCTCACCACCTTCGCCACTACTTGAACTGGCGGTGGTGATGCTGCTACTCGCGTCCTTTGGGTCGTCTTGTTGCTGTTGCTGTTGCTGCTCATCCTGCTGCTCTCCCTGTGGTGACAAATTCTCGTTGTCTTCTTCTTGCTCTGCCTCTAGTAGTACTACTTCGTGTAGAGGAGAGGAAGAAGCTGCAGGCGAGGATGATGAGGATGGTGAAGAAGAAGACGACGACTGGTGGAGGGCTGGGTCGAGGGCAAGCTCGAGCACGAGCGCTTCGATAGCAGCCGGGTCGTAGGGCAGGGCCTCGATGCCCTCGACCTCGGGCCGCGGAGGTGGCAGGCGTCGCAGCACCTCACGAGCAATCATGGGCAGCCGCGTCAGCGGAGGCCCTTGGCCACCACACGTTCGCCCCACGCGGCAGTTCCCGCTCGAAGGCGGCAGGCGCGCTCGCGTTGTTTGTGTAGTGGTAGTTGATGATGATGCAGACGTGGGTCGTGTAGATCGAGTCGATGTGGGTGCCTCGTCCTGAGAAGACGATAGTGGGAGCTGTGCTGAATTCGTGACAGTATCACGAGAGCGCCTACTCCCACCGGTGGGGCCGACGTAATCCCCATCTCCCCAGTCGTCCCCGGCTCCTCCATCTTCAAAGTCATCGTCGCTCTTCCTTCGTCGTTTCGGGGCCCTCTTTGTGGTGGCCGCCGTCTTCTTCTTCCCTGCAGCGGCACCAGATGGAGCACTCTTGCGTCTTGCGGGAGCCTTCTTCGCCCGACCTGGCGGCTGTCGTCTCTTGCGTGAAGAAGTTGAGGGCGAAGGGCCGGCCACAAAGTCCTCGTCTCCCTCGTCGTTGTCTTCGTCGTTGTAATCGACCTCAGCCTGAAAATCTCCGTCTTGTGCATCGTCATCTTCAAATTGTTCGAGGAAAGGTGGTTCCAGTTCTTCGGTACTCTCGGATCCGACGGCGCCTATCGGCTCCACTCCCTCTTCCTGCTGACGGCTGCAGAGGACTCCAGCGTCAACTACACTTCCCTTTGAATCCGTTGCCCCGTCGTCGAGATCCGCTCGCATCTCCTCCTCCAGTACCTCCATCTTGGTCACCGCCGTTGGGGGTCTGAAAAACAGAGACTGTGCCGCCTCGGCCACCAGGTCGTCGTCGCTGGCGTCTCCTCCGCCCTGCTGAGTGAGTAGCGAGAGTATGTCCATGTTGCTGCGGCCCGTGTGTGTTTGTGCGAACTTGAATTTTACCAAACAACCCCAAAAGTCCGTCCATCCATCCCTGTCTACCGTGCGAGATCACCGTTCACGCCCGGCTCCGCCAAAACTCGTCATCGTCCCGCGGGTGGAGTAACTGTTGTTCCAAATTATTTTCAAAACTTTTTTAACGCCAGAACCAAATCGTTTCCGAAAGCGTTTCGTGCCGGCCGCGCAGCAAAGCTCTGCAGTTGCGTAGCGTGGGGTTGAAGATGATGAGCGGACATCAAGTGGGAGAAAGGGCAAGAGAAGGGCAGGTCACACCTTGCTCGCAGCCTGCACATGTAGGTTGAAGACTCTTCTTAGTTGATGAGCGTGTACTGGTGTACACGCGGGACGAGGACGGCGAGGAAGGCCCCAACCAGGAGCGATGCCGAAGACAACACAGCAAACACCCACCCGACGCCTGCGCTCCTCCACATGAGCACTCATGAAGTGGTGGAGGACGAAGTAGAGGAGATGACGCACTGGGAGCCCAGTACAACTCGGAGCCGTTGACATTCTGGGTGCCCACAAAGGAGTCGCACCAGTAGCGGCCTGTCCGACATGTGAAAGTCACGTTAGACGAACATGGGGAGGAATAAAAGTCGAAGCAGTGACGACGTAGCGTACCACCACACTTGAGGAAGTCGTCGTCTTCCAGGGCTGAGGGAAAGGTGAAGAGTGCGCCCCAGGCGGCGATGGAAACGAAGAAGGCGACGGTGGACGTGCCAAAGATGAACCACTTGGGGCAGCTTCCGCACTCAGACTCGAGATTGATCCGCGCGCCGCGGTTCATGAGGCAGCAAAAGATAAGGCAAGCCACGAGGATGGAAAGCACGAGCGCCACGCCAGCCAGCGCCATGCAGGCAAAGTAGACCGTCTGGGGGCTGTTCGAGGACTTGGTCGAGACTTTCTGTAGGTCGTCCCATGAGAATGACTGCTGGACATCATCGCCCGACTCTGCGCGGTATCGCGAATGATGAGCAGCCGTCTTCACAATTAAATTATCAGGGAGAGATTAAGGGGTGATTTGAGGGCGCGGCGTACTGGGGTTGAGAAAAACAACGTAGCCGGTCCAGTAGAAGGAAGACACAAGATCACCTTCACCTGTTTCGTTCTTACCAGGAACGTTGTAGGTGCCCCTCTCAATGATTCCATACCAGGGGAGCGCCAGAGCCACAATGAGGAAAACTGTGGCGAAGAGCATGGCCACGAAGGCCCAACATTGTCGTGAGCACCAGTGCGGACAGCTTGACATCTTCCTTGTACGCCTCGTAGGTCAATTGGTGCTGCAGGCCCCGCACGCGCCAACTGCGGTGGTCGAAAACAGGGACGAAAAGACACAAACAAGTATTGTTTTTCTGTCGACCAGGCTTTTCGCTTGTTTATTCTCCTGTGCTGGTGAAGATGGAGCTGCGTGTCTCAGCGGCAGTCGGGCTGGTGCTAGCGCTCATGTGCGTGGTAGCGCTAAGTGAAGGCAAGCTGCATCTCTCTAGCCGCGTCGTCCTGGAACCCATGCGCTACTCTGCTTCTGTGCCTGCTGGCTGGGAGCCTGTTCTTGCTCGTGCTGCTGATGAAGCTGCGCAGCAAGTGCCGCTTATCTTTGCCATCAAGCGCCAAAACTCGGAGCTCATCCAAGTACTGCTCTCGCAACATTATTTAAATTAATAATACTTGCTGACGTGGCGCCACATCAGGCCACGCTGTACGACGTCGCCACGCCGGCAAGCCCTCGCTACGGCCGCTACTTGAGCGCTGAGGCGTTGGCCGAGCTGGTGGCCCCGCCCGTGGACTGGGTGAACAACGTGCGTTCGTGGCTTGCTCTCCACGGCGTGGTCGAGGACCAGCTCGTGCTGGCTCCCAACCGCGACTACATCACGGCCCACGTCTCGCTGTCCCAGGCCCGAGCCCTCCTCGCCTGCGACTTGAGCCACTTCCGTCACGCGTACGTCGGCCGCTACGTCGTTCATGCCAATCAATTTTCTGACACAAAGATGGATGTAGCGCGACTGGCCATGAGATCTTCCGCTGTCTGAGCGACTACTCGGTCCCAGCTCATGTCGCGCCCTTCTTGGATCTGGTTGCTGGTGTCATTCGCTTCCCCAGTACGTAGACTTGCTGCTTGTTGAAGTCAAGACGAAGCAAAGGGCGCAACACGCGTCTCACACTTCATACTTGAATCGTGTTGCGATGACAGACTACAATCGTGGCGCGCTGCGCGCCGGATTGGACTCCTTCGGTGCTGCAGCTGACGTCCCTACGACACCGGACATGATTAAGAAGCTCTATAACATCAGTCTTCCTGCCAACATCGCCCTCAATAACAACCTCCAGGTTCGGCCATTCCTCGTGCTCTGGTCAAAGTTGTGATGAACGTCCAACCTTTTACTGCTGTTTGTTGCTGTTGTTGGCCATGGCTAGGCGGTGGTATCCTTCCTCGGGCAGTACTACTCGCCGGCCGACTTGAAGCAGTTCCAAGCCCAGTTCGGGACGCCCATCGAGCCCATCGCGCAGACGCTCGGTCCCAATGTGCCAACCCAGCCCGGCGTTGAGGCCAGTCTCGACGTCCAGTACCTCACGGGCGTCACCGGCGCCGGTCGTGGCAACTCTGGTCCTCTTCCTCCCTTCCACGTTCCACAAGAGAAGAAGGAAGAAGGCTGACAACATTCTCTCTACGTCAGGGGTCAACATCCCGACGTGGGTCTACTCCACGGCCGGCTCACGACCCTTTGGCAACGAACCCTTCCTTGAGTGGCTCCTCTTCCTCCACAATCAGACCACTTGTACGTCCTCCTTCTTCGCACCACGGTCCCACACGCTGGCCTTAGCTGTCTTGTCTCCTCTTCTTATTCACCTGCACCCGCCACAGTGCCCCATGTGTTCTCCATCTCCTATCAGGACCTCGAGTACACCGTGTCGGAGCCGTACATGCGCCGGTAGGCTCGCTGCCCTCGACTGTCCTTTCGCTTTGTTTGCTTGGATTTGGCGGCTCCTATTCTCATTGCTTCTCGGGGGTGGACGCAGAATCGACGAGGAGTTTGCCCTGTTTGGCCTGCGCGGGCGCACCTTTGTGACGGGCAGCGGCGACTGGGGTGTGGGCTGCAAGGCCGACTTCTTTGACTGCCGCCTTTTCGTGGCCGACTTCCCGTCCTCCAGGTTCGTCTTCTTGATTCATTATCCTCCTCTTCATCATCATCATCATGTGGTTGATGGTCCCCCAAACCCACATGATGCAGCCCCCACATCGTGTCGACGGGCGCTACGTACTTCAACGCGTCGACGGGCCGCGAGAACGGAATCGCCTTCAGCAGCGGCGGCTTCTCGTGGCACTTCATGCGGCCGGCCTACCAGGAGGCCGCTGTGCAGAGCTTCCTCCGGCGCACGCGCACCCCGACCTCCTTCTTCCACCTCCAGGGCCGCGCCTTCCCCGACATCTCCGCCATCGGCACTCAGTTCCAGGTCCTCTTCATTCTCTTATGCTTTTGCACATCTTGCTGATGTCGTTTGTTCTTGTGCTCGTGTTCGTCGAACACGCAGGTGGTGTACAACGGAAACGTGATCCCTGTCGCGGGCACCTCTGCTTCGACTCCCACGTACGTGCATACGCACCCACCAACCACTCGATTCACCAAGTCACTGACGTGTCTTTCTTCTTCAGGTTCGCGGCAGTGCTGTCACTGATCAACAGTCTGCGGCTGGCAGCTGGGCGCCCCACGCTGGGCTTTGTCAACCCGTTCCTGTACCAGGCCGCCGCGGCCTTCACTGGTACCGCGGCCCATCTTTTCGCGCCACATCCATCCAACCCAAGAATTCTCTTTTGTTGATCTTTTTCTTTGTTTTCTTCTTCTCCACAACACAAGACATTGAAGAGTGCCAGGAGCAGCAAAAGGGTTGCTGTGCCACGTCCTTTGCTTGTGAGAAGGGCTGGGACCCCTACACAGGTGCGTCTCTTCTCTTGGTCTTTAGCCTTTAGCAGTGTCGGCCCTCCTCACAACTCACTGCTGCTGGGCAAACCTCCACCAGGCCTGGGCACGCCCAACTTTGCCAAGCTGGCAGAAATGGCCATGGATTCCACCATCTTCAACTTCCCCTCTGCCTAACCATGTCATCTCCTTGGGACTGCAGACCCAACTTCATCCTCCTCTGCCCTTACTGGTCGACATTAACTTTTGCGGCAATTACAAGGCTTGCAGACTCAACAGGTTGCCATGAAGAAGAGCCATAACCTTACGTCAAAAGAACCCACGCAGCTGGAGTTCAATGTGGAGCTGCTTCTCCGAGATGAGCGGGTCGTTGAGCACGATGTCAATCACGGCGTCTTCCCGCTCCTCGGCGGTCTTGGCACGAGGAGCACTCGTCGTCTCCGCCGCTGCCGCCTTGAGCTGGGCGATGGCCTGAAGCTTCTTCTCCTCCTCCTGCTTCTCCCAGGCTGCGAACTTGGCCATGTACTCGGCCTGTCCCGTCCCCATGAAGAAGACGAAGCGTCAAGGCCAGCCCTCAATCATCATCTCCCTCAAGGAGGAGGAGAAGGAGGAAGGGTACCCGGAAAGGCTCGGGCAGGTTCTCCACGGCGAGGTCCACGTCCTTCTGCCTCATGCAGCCGATGATGGTGAACGGCAGGCCGCGGTTCTCGTAGCCGTCGCGGCACACGAGGAACAGATTCCTCGTCTCGATCCTGGGCTTGGGATAGCCCAGGGCCGGGTCATGGTACACCACCGTGACGAAATCGGCGCTCCACTGTAACGGCCTGCCCTGCGTGTCTGTTTGTCGTTTTTGTCATGTCACGACCGTTGCAAGGGAACGTTCGATGGTGCGCGTACCCTTGCGGTAGGGGCTCCAGTCGTTGCCCACCAGCTTGGCCCAGAGCGGCGTCACAGGCGGCAAATGCTGAAATGAAAGCGGAAATGATCATCATCACCGTCATCACAAGGCCAACAGGGGACGAGACGTACGGGGGGAAGCCGGGGCATGTTGTTCCGGATCATCTCCCAGCCGGCGGCCTCTATCTTCTCGGCCTCCTCGCGGACCGCCCACACCGTGGTGGTGGGCGCCGGCCTGGCCTTGAGCTGCGCCAAGCGCAGCCGCTCGCAGGCCTCGGCGTAGGCCATCATCTTGTAGGCCTCCTCCGTCCAGATCCGGCGCCCGTTCGCCACGCTGTGCTCCACCACGAATTTCTGGCCGTGGCAAACCCACAGACACAACAACCACGACGACGACGAACATCATCAGCATTCCTTTGGGGGGCTCGAGGAATGTGAGGAATGGTCAACCTTGAGCTCTGCCAGAGTGTCAAGCGGCGCGTAGCCCTTGACCGAGACCTCCAGGCCCGTGAAGGCTCTGGTGATGCGGTCGATCCATCGGATGTCAAACACAAGAAGAAGAGGAAGGAGGAAGAAGACGACGCACGACAAGAAGAACTGGAGCTGCAGGTCCAGCGTCTCGGCGAGGAGCTCGTTGAAGCGCGGGTGCTCGACCCGGACGTCGTAGGGCATCCGCCGGTCCTTGGCCACCGCCTCGGCCGCCGCCAGGACGGCGGGGACGGCGCGCTGGTGGACGAGGTTCCACATGTCCCACAGCTGCGGCCCGACGAAAGGCTCGCTCACGCGCTTGCGCATCTGGGCCACGGCCCTCTCCAGCGCCTCCCTGTGGGGGAGCAAGAGGATGATGAGGATGACGGCGAGTATGACGATGAGGATGAGGACGTACAGCTGGTCCTGCAGGGCGAACGGGAGGAGCAGGCTCTGCAGGCGGGCGGTGAGGCCTTCCTGGGGCATCTGGCGCAGCTTCTCCGAAGCCTCTGCGACGGCCTTGACCACGAGATTGTGCAGGAGGTCGTCTGCGAGCAAACGCACGACGCGTGAGCAACAACTCCTTTTCTCGCGACGGAATGAGCGCCTGGTCATGACCATCATCAGCAAGGCCCCATAGTAAGCCAAGTACCGCCGGTCAACTTGCGGATGCGCGGAAGGTCGGCCTCCAGTTCCTCCACGCAGACCCAGGCCTGGTTCAGCGCTGCAAGCAAGCAATAATTCAAAATTGTAATTTGGAATGATTAAAAATGAATGAATAAACATTTTTGGTAAGATAAGAAAAATAAAGAATGTGGGCAACAATAATAATAATAAAATATAAAGAAAACAAACCTGTGATGATCGCGTGGTAGCGAGACTCGAGCGCGTAGCGGTTGTGGGCGACATCAACATAGTCCCTACCCACCAGCTCGGGGAGGCCGCGGAAGGCTTCGTTGGCCCGGCGAGAGCGGCTGTGGACCAGCGGGCCCACCAGGTCGGCCAGCTTCTTGGGCATGAAGGGCGACCGCTCGTCGTAGATCGGGAGGAAGGCGCCGTCGTCCGTCCGCGGCAACTCGCCCTCTGGTGGGGCCACCGGCGGAGGCGCGGGCTGCGCGCAGGAGTGCTCTGTCAGTTTTGAACTGTTGGGGTCGTCGTTTGGGGGCGGCAGCCACGACGTGCCTTGGGCAGGAAGTCCGCGAGCTTCTGCCGCACGTCGGCCACCTCGGCCAGGAAGGGCGCCGCCTCCTCGGTGTCCTTGATGAAACCTGAAGAACAGAATATTAATAATATACTAATTATCACAAAATCAATGAATAATAAATAAATAAAAAAATTGGAGTGGGCTCGAGAGACGTCGTACGGAACAAGGGGCTGTCGTCCACGAGCTTCTTGAGGTTGTTCTGCGCGGCCTCGGCGTTGGCCACGTTCTTGCCCTGCATGGACTCGCGCGCCAGCCGGAGGAACCGCCCGGCGTCGTTCTGGATTGACTTGAGGGCGGCGAGGCCCACGTCCCTCTTAGCCTGCGCCACATAGGCCGCCGCTTGCACTGCACGGAGCGAGTTGTTGATGTTGTTTTCCAAAACAACAGCGGAAGCAAGTGCGGCGTACGGCGGGCGTCGTCGGTCTCGGGTGCGACTGGCAACGCGGCTAGCTGGGCTTCCAGCTTGGCCAGCGCGGTGTCGGCGTCCTTGAGATAGCCGCGCTGTACGTAGGTCGACACGGACGACTTGGTGCTCGCCACCTGTCCCCCCCCCACCACAACGAGCCCATTTTTTAACTGTATGACCAGCGAGATTGACACTTCTGGCCAGAAGGGCGCACCAGCGACTTGAGGCTGTCGCCAAGCTTCGTCAACGCGGCCGAGTCAAGCGACGCCTCAGCTGTCGCTGGCGTGGACACAACGGCGGCGGCTGGCGCGGGCGCGGGCGTTGAAGCAGGCGCGACAACTGCGGCGGGCGGCGTGACGGCCGGGTGGGGCACAGGGACCGGGGGAGTGACGAGCAGTTGGTCGAGCTGCCGCACGAGGTCGTCCACCTGCGCCAGGAAGGGCGAAGCCTCTGGGAGCTCCTTCACATAACCTGCCATGATGACGATGATGAAGAAGAGGTCTTCATGAGCACACCCATTGTACACAGGCCAAGTGTCAGCGAGTGGCCGTACGATAGAAGCCGCTGCTGAGCACGACCTGTTGCAGGTTCTTGCGGGAAGCTGCAACATCGTAGGCTTTCTTGCTGGTGAGGCTCTCCTGACCCGCCTTGAGGAAACGGGCAGCGTCCGAGGTCAACGTCTGTCGTAAAAAATCGCATGTGAGTACAATCATGGCAACATGATGGCTCATATTGAAGAACGGAACCTTCAATCCGAGCTCGCCCAGAGACCTGCGGGTCTGGGCAGCGGCAGCCTCGACTTGCGCTGCATAAACAAGCAAAATGAAGAACTTAAATCAGAAAGAAAAAGGAGTCATAAAAATAGTTGAGATAGATAACCAAACCCTTGAATTCGTCCGCTTTGGGTCCCTCGGGCAAGCTGGAGGCGACGGCCTTGAGGTTCGAGATCAAGTCCTCACAGCTCTTGGCATAGCCTCGCTCCGCATTGGTTGCCAGGTTGGCGCTGCGAAGCTGCAGATTGTACACACACACACACACACGCCTGATGAGCCAATCACGTGTTACATGTGAACTCGGCCTCGAGACATGCAACGCACCTGGGCAAAGGCGTTCTCATAGGCGGCCGCATTGTCGTCGACGGGAGCCTTGGCCGCTGCTGGTGGGGCTTGGGCAAGGACGGCCACAGGCGCGGGTGCGGCCTGACCCGAGATCAAGGCCTCAAGCTGGGCTGCAAGGCCCTCCACTTCATCAACAAATGGGGCCGCTTCTTCATATTCCTTGACGTATGCTGTGGCAAAGATTGGTTATAAGTGTTCTGGATCTGATAACCCTGATGAGCACATCATTATTTTGTGGCAATGACGTACGCCAGAACGAGGTGTCAAGAGCCAGTTGCTTGATGCCACGAAGCACGGCGGGAGCCTCTTTCTTGTGCTGCTTCTCGAGGCATGCCTTGGCCATCGTCAGGAATCTTTGTACGTCTTTCTTGACTGCCTGTCGGGGAGCAAACAATCAGGACCGAGGGCTGGCAGCCCTCATTGGGGGGGGGGAGGCGAAGAGGTACCTCCAGGCCCACCTTGCCTATGGCACACTTTGCTTGAGCCACGATTGTCCCCACTTGCGCTGTCTCGTGTCGTGTGATCGATGATTGGTTGTTGTCATTAATTTGTAAAAACGTTAATGAAATGGGTTGCAACCAAGCCCAAGATTCGCTCCGGAGTTGCAGTACACACCCGACAACTCGGAGGCTTTGGGGGACGGAGGCTCGCCGGCCAGCTTGAGCAGGGTGTTGATGTCGTCTGTCAAGTCGCGCACAGGCCGTCGATTTCCCGGGAAGCCCTCCAGGTTGCGCTTGCGGTAGTTCAACTAGTATCGTTAAAATAAGGGGTTAATGCTTGTTATGGTTGTTCAAGAGTGGATGATGACAAACTTGATGCGTCCAAGTGGCTTCGTCCATTGTGTCCGTGTGTGTGTGTAGGCGCAAGAGGGTGTAGAGTAAAGTGGCTGTGGTTTAACAGGCTAATCTCCTCCCCATTCTACAGCCCTATCGGAAAGAAGCGTTCCTTTGCCGATTGGTCGCGGCAGGAGCCACCACTTCGAGGAACTGCTCCCTCCACATCCCTTCCCGGTATTACGGACTCCACCGGACCACTGCCCTTTTAAACCCCAGCCTTGGCTTCCTCTCGTATTTCCAACCAGTGGACATAAAATAAATTGCAACAACTTCGAGGTCCGGAAGAACAACAAGCAAAGAGCCCGTCACATGATGGAAGTGAAGGAGAGTGAAGTGGAAGTGAAAGTGGGCATGGACGACCTCATAGTGGAGCTTGTGGGATCAATTCTCCAATTCGCCCAGCTGCTTACTTGGCCTGTCTGCCGTGCTGTGTGCCGCAAATGGGCCCACGCCCTCCCGCAGCACCAGCAGCCCCAGCTCCTTCTCCTCATGGGCGACGAACCACGCTCCGAATCCGACTTGGCTTGGACAGGTCTTGTGGTGGCCAAGGGCTGGCTCTCTGTGCTCCAATGGGTGTGCCAAAACGACTGCCCAGGGGACTGGCGGACCTGCGCTGGGGCGGCTGAGGGTGGCCATGGAGTGAGGAGACCTGCGCTGGAGCGGCCAAGGGAGGTCACCTGGCTGTCCTCCTGTGGGCACACGCCAATGGCTGCCCGTGGGATGAGAAGGAGACCTGCACTAAAGCGGCCAAGGGAGGCCATCTCGACGTTCTCCAGTGGTTGCACGCCAACGGCTGCCAGTGGGACAAGAGGGCCTGCGCTAAAGCGGCCAAGGGAGGGCACCTTGACATTCTCCAGTGGTTGCGCGCCAACAGCTGCCCATGGGACCAGACAACCTGTACTGGGGCGGCCAAGGGAGGTCATCTGCACGTGCTCCAGTGGGCGCGTGCCAATGGCTGCCCATGGAACGAGTGGACCTGCTCTGGGGCGGCCAAGGGTGGCCACCTCGGCATGCTGCAGTGGTTACGCGCATACCAATAGCTGTCCATGGCATGAGTCTATCTGCACTGTTGCAGCCGGGGCTGGCCATCTGGCCGTGCTCCAGTGGTTACTCGCCAATGGGTGCTCGTGCAACAAGGAAACATGCAACATTGCAGCCAGGGATGGCCATGTAGACGTGCTGCGGTGGTTACATGCCAGCGATGGCCTGTGGGATGAGTCATGCAGTGCTGGAGCAGCTGCGGGCGGCCACCTCTCCATGCTGCAATGGTTGCATGCCAACGACTGCCTGAATGCCCCTTTGGCCTGGGATGCAGTGCTCAAGGGAGGAGATCTAGACATGCTGCAGTGGTTGCATGCCAACGGAAGCCCTGGGATGAAGAGACTTGCAGCTTTGCAGTCATGGCAGGCCACCTGGACGTGCTCCAATGGGCACATACCAATGGCTGCCCACGGAGCTCCAACATCTGCGCAGCAGTGGTAGCCGCGGTTGGCTGTGTGGAAGTGCTCGGGTGGCTGCGTGCCAACAGGTGCCCCCGAAACAAGCGCACCCATTGAGGGTACCGGCACAGAGGCGGCAGAATAAAACTTCTTGTCGACCACCTGGATTTCCAAGCACGTATCGGAAATCTGCGCTTACCGGCGAAACAGTCCATTCCGGATGATTCAGGCTGGGGAAGGCCGGCTTTGTTTTGGGGCACATCTCCTTGTAAAGGCAAGATGGGCATAGCATCCCGGCCGCCACCGAGTCTGCCGACAACGGGTACAAGAGGAAGCCTTCTTCTTCTTCTTATGGTTGTTCTTGAGGCTCACGACAACAACCACAACAACAACGAACAGCAAGCCGGCTGGGCCGACAAGCTCCAGGGCAAGACCATCCCCGTCGACAGAGCACGGGCCGCAGGTGGACAAGGACCAGTTCGACAAGATCCTCCACTACATCCAGACTGGACGCGACGAGGGCGCCAAGCTCCTGTGCGGCGGCAAGGCCGTTGAGGGCCAAAAGGGCTTCTTCATCGAGCCCACGGTGTTTGCCGATGTGGAGGACCACATGAAGATCGCGCAGGACGAGATCTTTGGGCCCGTCATGTCGATCATCAAGTTCAAGGACATGGGCGAGGCCATCCGGAGGGCCAACAGCACCACCTACGGCCTCGTGGCGGGCGTGCTGACCAGGGACATCAACAAGGCCCTCACGTTCGCGCACAACATGCGTGCCGGGTCGGTGTGGGTCAACTGCTGGCACGCGTTTCACACGGGGGCGCCGTTCGGAGGGTTCAAGGCGAGCGGGATCGGGCGCGAGCTGGGCGAGTACGGGCTGAGCCAGTACAGCGAGGTCAAAGCCGTGTCGATCCGCTTGCCCAAGTTCACCGACAACATCAACTAATCTTAATGGAAGTTGATGAAGTCTTTATAGTTGGTTGGTTGGTTGGTTGGTGCTCACTTTGTTGTCCCTTCTTCTTCTTGTTCTTCAGAGCAGCTCGGCGATGGCCTTGCTCAACCTCCTGGGCGCCAGTTCAAGGCAACGATCTTTGTTCCACGGGCAGCCATTGGCTCGCAGCCACTGGAGCATGTCCAGCCGAGCAAGATTCGCTGCCACGTTGCAAGTGCGTTCGTTCCAGGGGCACCCGTTGGCTTGCAACCACCGCAGCATGGCAAAATGACCTTTCGCCGCGGCTCTGCTGCAGCATCCTTCATCCAAGGGGCATCCGTTGGCATGCAACCATTGGAGTATGGCCAAGTGGCCTTCTGTGATCGCCTCATTACGGGCACGGAGGGCGTTCAAGCAGCTGTTGGCATGCAACCATTGCAGCACAGCCAGGTGGCCGCGCTTGGCCGCGAAGGTAGACACCCTTTCCTCATCCCACGGGCAGTCGTTGGCATGCAACCACTGCAGCACGGTCAGATGGCCTTCTCCAGCTGCATCGCTGCATGCGGTCCTGTCCAACGGGCAGCCATTGGCATGCAACCACTGCAGCACGGCCAAGTGGCCTGCCGCGGCTGCAGAGCGGCACGTGGTCTGGTCCCACGGGCAGCCATTGGCGTGCAACCATTGGAGCACGGCCAGCTGGCCCGCCGCGGCTGCAGCGCTGCACGTGTTCTCGTTCCATGGGCGTCCATTGGCATGCAACCACTGAAGCACGTCTAGGTGGCCACCCTTGGCCGCCATGGTGCACAGGTCGCGGCCCCACGGGCAGCCCTGTTGGCGTGCCCACTGGAAGACGGCCAGGTGGCCGCCCCTGGCTGCCGCAGCGCAAGTGGATCGGTTCCACGGGCACCCTCTGGCGCGCAGCCACTGGAGCACGGCCAAGTGGCCGCCCTTGGCTGCCATGGCGCATGTTCTCGTGTCCCACGGGCAGACATGGGCGCGCAACCACTGGAGCACGTCGAGATGGCCGCCCTTGGCCGCCATGGCGCATGTGCAGGCGTCCCACGGACAGCCGTTTTGGCGCGCCCATTGGAGCACGGACAACCAGCCCTTGGCCGCCACGAGACCAGCAAAGTCGGGTGTGGGCCGGACTCTTGTCAGGGCCCATGTGCAAGACTGCTGCTGAAAGGCGTGGGCCCATTTGCGGCACACAGCACGGTAGACGGGCCGAGCGAGCGGCTGGATGAATCGGAGAATTAATCCCACAAGCTCCACCATGAGGCCGTCCATGCCCACTTCCATTGCGCTCCTCTCTCTTCTTCTTCTTGTATTTCTGCTTTTCTCTTCCACTTCTTCGTCCATTTACGCTGTCTTTCGCTTTTCTTTATTTTTTATCAGACTTTTAATTGTCGAATCAGAAGCAAACCAAAGCACTAAATATTAGTTTTTATTAAAGTCCAAAAAGATTAGTTGATGTTCTAGGTGAACTTGGGCAAGTGGATCGACACGGCCTTGACCTCGTTGGACTTGCCCAGCATGTGCCTGATCCCACTCATTAAGGTGAGCGGGATCGGGCGACCTCTGGCGGGCCAACAACACCACCTACGGTCTCGTGGCGGGCGTGCTGACCAGGGACATCAACAAGGCCCTCACGTTCACGCACAATCCTTTTGGACTTTGACAAGTAAAAAACTGACAAAGTCTTCAATTTATGGTTGCTTGATTGTGAGTGTCTATCACAATCAACCACTGCCGTGCTGTGTGCCGCAAATGGGCCCACGCCCTCCAGCACCAGCTCCTTCTCCTCATGGGCGACGAACCATGCCCCGACCAGAGCGACCCCACTACCACCAGCAACAGCAACAGCTGCAGCAGCGGTCTTGCTCATGGCGGGTGGGTGAATGCCTTAGCGGCTAAGAGCGGCCACCTGGCTGTGCTGCAATGGTTGCATGCCAACGGCTGCCTAGATGCCCGCCGTGGCGGGGATGAGGCGATCATGAAAGGCCACTTGGCCATGCTGCAATGATTGCATGCCAACGGAAGCCCCTGGGATGAAGAGACTTGCAGCTTTGCAGCGGTGGCAGGCCACCTGGGCGTGCTCCAATGGGCGCGCACCAATGGCTGTCCATGGAGCTCCAACGTCAGTGCAGTGGCAGCCTCAGGTGGATGTGTGGAGGTGCTTGAGTGGTTGCATGCCAACGGGTGCCCCCAGCTGCCAGGAAGCCAGTATTGGGCGGTTGGACTTGTTGCAGTGGTTGCACGCCAACGGGTGCCCCTGGGATGAAGTGGCTGTTAGCCAACAGCTGCCCGTGGGACAAAGCCAAGTGCCTTCGCCTGGTGCCAGGCAGCTTGATGAGGGCGGTTGCCCAGCTTGAATAAAACTTTTTGTTGTGATCCAAGTGCGTATGAAAGTTGGTGTTTTCCCTACAGTGTACTTGTCACCAACACTGTGTCCGCGCTGGTGCTGGCCCTCACCTGGTCAGCCAGGGACACACCTGGTCAAAGGCGGCCCGCTGGCACTGGCGCGGCTCGCCATCGGTCAGGCTTGATGACAAGCTGCAGGCCACCTGGCAGTCAGTGGACCAGCTTCTACCAGACCTTCACCAACAAAGCTCCAGAGGTCCTATTCGCTTCGCCTCAGGCCGATCTCTCAGTTCTGGGAGCTCATGGTGTTGTTCATTGGGCAGCGGGGCTCCGAACCACCGAAATACATGGCCAGGATTTCAGCAGCCTTGGCCTGCACTTCACGGTGTTGCTTGCCTGGCACAGCTGCTGGAGCTTGGCCGGGCCATGAGCGTTGGTGGTCTCAGCACATAGGGATGGTCGCCCCTGGCTGGCGTCCTGCGTGCACCAGCCTGGAGGACGTTCTGCAGCGCCGTAAGGGCCGATCACCGGTTGGTCATCCAGGCGGGGACAATTGATTGCACAGCACGCAATGCAGCCCTGGCTCACCATGTCGTACACCTGTTCAGGGCTGCCTGAGCTGATGCCCAGGCGGCCTCCTTAAGAACGTTCAAGTGGTCGCGCTTCGATGCGCGCACGAGCTGCGCGAGCCTCGGGATGTTGGCGTTGAGGGCCATCTGGAGTTGCGCGTGATCGCTGGCCATGATGTTGGAAGGGGCTGCATTTAGACGCGAGAGGAGGTGGTCGACAACTGTATCAGGTGCACATGCTGGACACGTTGTGGACATAGCTCGACGGCCTTGAGAAGGCTCTGCGCCAGAAACCGCCCTCCGCAGGAGGTTGGCCGCACCACCAACAACAGGAGAGGGAGCGAGACTACTTCCTCTTCTGGGAGAACGACGCCTTCTGACAAAGAGAAGTCAATGTGCAAGACTGTGCCTGAGGCCCTTCACGGCAGGTTGAGTTAAGCCAAAAACTGTGTGGCTCAGACCAACAACAAGCACAAGATCGTATCAAGATGGATGTTGAGCAGGCTGCATTTAGAGCAGGTTAACCAATAAGGTTTGGTTTGAAAATGGAGACAATCCATCACTGCATACACGATTGGTGAACAGGTCAGCCAATAGTGTGGTGGACGCTGGTACACAAGACAGGCCCTTGGCGAGGAAGTTCATTCAGAATTACACCTGAACCTGAAGATGGACAAGGACCTAGAGGAAGAGCTTGGCGGTTTGCAGATAAAGGACACAACACCACAAAACAAAACACCAGAAGCAACGTTTGATCGTCTTCTGCAAGAGCACTTTCCCAATTACGTTCCTCCCATTGTAAGAGGCAGACCCCGCTGTATCCTTTTACTCCACGAAAGGAAAGAGGTACTTTTCTGCCATTACTTGGTTCGTGATATTCAATTATTGCCTTTACTACTATGCAGGGGAAGGAGGACCAATAACTTTGCCCAACAGAACTTTTTCTTGTGATTCCATCCTCTTGAACTCGAGGACGTGTGGGTCATTGATGTGTGTCATAGCACCACTTCACCAAGTAGAAGCAATGGAAAAAGTTCCTGTTGGGTCAAGGCTCTGGTACGTCTTGTCCTTGCTTTGGCAGTTCAACCTTGCAAGCTCATTTAACTGTTATTTTCAGGTGGATGAACTGCACCCTAAGCTTTTGCAATCTACCTGCAGCACAGCACAATGCCCACACCTGCCCCCTCAACATCCAACTCCATTGTCTGTGCTGTCCCCTCTGACCTCAATCTCAACCTGCAACATTGCTGCCTGGGTCACGCCAGTGAACATGAAGAACACTGCGTCCTTGTCAAAGTAGTCAGAGTCAACAAAGGCAGCTGTGTCCTCAGCAGAGCTGTTGTCGCTGGCCGGAGGAGTGGGTGTAGGATCAGCGGCTGAGGTGACGGCGTGAGCATGCGTTTGGCGTTTGCAGCTGGGGTTGTGCTGCTGAGCAGGAGGGCATTGCTGCTGCTGCTGTGCACAGCCATGTTGCTGCTGAGAAGCTTGTGGGCCACTGTTCTGGGACTGGCTGTAGCTGTAGCAAATCTGGATTGTGTGACCGGGGCGCTGGCAGTGCTGACAGTAGGCGTCAGGATTGTAGGGTGTTCTGCAGGGCCAATTGCCGCTGTTGGCGCTGTTGTTGCCAGAGTTGGGGGTGTTGGAGCGGTTCCCCTGGCGCCCATGAGAGGTGTGCTGCTGGTTGTGCTGCTGAGCACACGGCTGCTGGTGATGTGAGGTGGGTTTGCATGCTTTGTTGTCCTCATGGCAGATGTAGAGAGTGGTGGTTGAGGCGGTGGTGCTGGACTGCTGCTCTAGCACCCGCTTGTGGTCAAGGAGAACCTTCAGGGCAACTTGAGCCAGTGGGGACTGGAGCTGGATGAGGGAGCAAGCAGTGTTGTAGTTGGGGGGTAGACCTTTCAGAAGAGTCTGGATGAAGACTTCATCATTGATCTGGTAGGTCAAGGAGGCCAGCAAGTTGCATAGCCTGGAGAGCTGGGCATGATACCCTTCTTGGCGGCGTGAAACTCCTCAAGGTAGGTTGTTAGGTTGACAGAGCTGTTGCGGAAATGATCCTTGAGGGTGGTCCAGAGTGTGTGGGGGTTGGGCGCGATGTGCGAGATGAAGGCCTTGAAGGAGTCTCCAACGAAGGCAGAGATGAGAGTGTGGGTGTGTATGCTCTTCTCCTCAAGATTGCGTGGTGCTGTTGATCTTGGCAGTCTCATGCCTCAAACCGGCATTGATGAAGACGCCAATCGCGCTGTACGCGTGCCCAAGTTCACCGACAACATCAACTAGCTCCTCAATGAAACAGATGAAGGGGAGGTGGTGGAGGTGGAGATAGCCCAAGGCCTACAAGGAAGGACAGTCATTGCCAAGGTCGAGAAAAAAAGAAGAAGGACGATGACGATGACGACGACGATGACGACGATGACGACGACGACGATGATGATGATGACGATGATGACAAAGGAAAGGGCGACACCCGACCTCCACCCTCGACTTGCGTTTTTGTTTCATGGGGCATGCTGCCTCGAGGGTGACCCGTCTCCATCAAGGATTGAAGTTTATTGAAAGAACAGAGGAGACAAAGATGTTGTACTTCTCCCCTTCATCTGTTTCATCGAGGAGCTAGTTGATGTTGTCGGTGAACTTGGGCAAGCGGATCGACACGGCTTTGACCTCGCTGTACTGGCTCAGCCCGTACTCGCCCAGCTCGCGCCCGATCCCGCTCGCCTTGAACCCTCCGAACGGCGCCCCCGTGTGAAACGCGTGCCAGCAGTTGACCCACACCGACCCGGCGCGCACGTTGTGCGCGAACGTGAGGGCCTTGTTGATGTCCCTGGTCAGCACGCCCGCCACGAGGCCGTAGGTGGTGCTGTTGGCCCTCCGGATGGCCTCGCCCATGTCCTTGAACTTGATGATCGACATGACGGGCCCAAAGATCTCGTCCTGCGCGATCTTCATGTGGTCCTCCACATCGGCAAACACCGTGGGCTCGATGAAGAAGCCCTTTTGGCCCTCAACGGCCTTGCCGCCGCACAGGAGCTTGGCGCCCTCGTCGCGTCCAGTCTGGATGTAGTGGAGGATCTTGTCGAACTGGTCCTTGTCCACCTGCGGCCCGTGCTCTGTCTTGGCGTCTGCGCTCGCGCGATAAACAAGTCAACGTCAAGCTTTCCATAGAAAAAGAAAAAAAAAAGACTCTGTTTTTCTGGCGAACGAGGACAGTACCAAAGGGATCGCCGACGACGCGCTTGAGGGCGCGGGCGACGCTGGCCTTGACGAACTGGTCGTAGATGTTCTCGTGCACAAACAAGCGGGAACCCGCCGCGCACACCTGGCCCTGGTTGTAGAAGAGGCCCTGGTGCGCGATCTCGACCGCCTGGTCGATGTCGGCATCATCAAAGACGACAAGAGGCGACTTGCCGCCCAGCTCGAGCGTCACGTTCTTCAGATTGCTCTTTGCCGCCGCCATCTGTCCATTAGGAAGCATCTTTGTCAGCAGTATCTCAACCTCTCAACACAGGTTGAAAACTACGTGCCATGACGATGCGGCCCACTTCGGTGGAACCTGTGAAGGCCACCTTGTCGATGTCCATGTGCTCGCTGATGGCCGCGCCCGCCGTCGGCCCATAGCCCGGCACGATGTTGACCACGCCCGGCGGGAATCCCGCCTCCACCACCAGCTTGCCGCCCAGCAGGGCCGTGAGCGGCGTCTGCTCGGCGGGCTTGAGCACGATCGTGTTGCCGCACGCCAGAGCTGGCGCGATCTTGAGTGTGAACATGAGGAAGGGGAAGTTCCACGGCACGATCTGGCCCACGACACCGACGGGCTCATGGACGGTGTAGACAAAGGAGTCGCCGTCGACGGGGATGGTCTTGCCCTGGAGCTTGTCGGCCCAGCCGGCGTAGTAGCGAATGATGGCCACACTGAACATGATGTCGCCCGTCGCCATCGTCACCGGCTTGCTGTTCGTTGTTGTTGTGGTTGTTGTCGTGAGCCTCAAGAACAACCATAAGAAGAAGAAGAAGAAGACTTCCTCTTGTACCCGTTGTCGGCTGACTCGGTGGCGGCCAGTTCGTCCTTGTGGGCCTCGACAAGGTCGGCCAAGCGGTGAAGCAGCCGACAGCGCTGGCTCACGTCGACGTTGCGCCATGTCTGGAAAGCCTCCCGCGCGGCAGCAACGGCGCGGTCGACGTCGGCCTTGTCGGCCTCGGCCACGCGAACGAGCTCGTCGCCGGTGGCCGGGTTGATGGTGGCAAAGGTGTTGGCCGAGAGGGCGTCGACCCAGTCGTTGTTGATGAGCAGTTGCGTGGGTCCCTTGTAGGTGAAGCTGGCCGTCATCGTCTCGTCTCTTCTTGGTCTTGGTCTCACTGGTGTCGCTTGCAGCTGCCTTCGAAAGCCAACGACTAAAGTGCATCTGCGTTGAGCCTCCACCTGTCCAAGAAAGGAAATGGCCATAAAAAGAAACTGTACAGTAGCTCATCTTCATCTCCATGAATCAGAACTGCTTGAAGTGCTTTTATGCTTATGGCACCATATCTAGAGATAAATCTGACAAAATGTCCATTTAGAAAAAAGTTCACAAAAATCACAAATGAGATTATAAAAACATAGAAACATTAATGCGGGCGTCCGCGCGGTGGCGACGGGGCCGTGGCCGCCGTGCGCGAGGGCGAGGACGCGGGCGAATGGGCCAGCGCGCGGATGGAGCCCCGGTTGATGGGCAGCTGCCTTGAGAGCGTCTCCACCTCCTCGATCATCCGCTGGTGCGACATCTTCAGCGTCGCGTTCTCCATTTTCACGTTCTGCACAAAAAAAAATTGAATTTTGGTTTTAAATCATATCAAAATAAA
>NAVB01000186.1:0-12417 GCA_002179805.1 Acanthamoeba lenticulata | reverse complement strand
GCCGCCGCCGCCGCCGCCGCCGCCGCCGCCGCCGCCGCCGCCGCTGGCGTCGCCGTTCTTGATGGCCGCGAGCTTGATGTTTTCCACGCGCACGAGCTTGAACTCAAAGGGCCGCTTCAGCTCGAGCAGCGAGCAGGTGCCCTGCATCTTGAGCTTGTGCGCGAGCCGCTCGTCCTCCTCGTCGGTCTGGTCCACCTCCCCGCGGTCGACGACGGATGATCGCTGCACACAACGACGGGTCAGCAGCAAACACGAGAGGGCCAGGCCAGGACAGGCCAAATGTGGTTCGCGTACCGAGGTGAGGTCGCCCTCGACGTCCTCAAGCCGAATGGCGCTGCGCTGGACCAGGGCAAAGTGGATCTTGACCCGCCGCTTGAGGCACTCCCTGTGCCACCGCGCGCACACGCACGCGCGCACAAAGAGGACGACGAGTCAGGCCCAAGCCGCGGTTGGTGGGCCGTGAGCAAGCGGCGCGCACCGGATGTAATCGATTTGGTGGAGCTTGCGCTCGAGTTTGATGATGTAGCGCTCGCGCCCGACGATCTTGAACACGTAGTCGGCCGGGTCAAACTGGCTCTCCATCATGGGCATGGCCTGCCACTTCTTGGCCACCTGGTGCATGACGTCGAGCAAGGTCTGGTCGCCCAGGCAGTGGACGGTCTTGGCCATGCGCTGCTCGCCCGGCAGGTGGACCTTGATCAGGATGTCGGCCGGGAAGTCGGGCGGCACGGGCGCGGTCGACAGCTTGGCCTGCGCCGCGCACTGCCAGTCCCGGTCGGCCCGCGCCAGCAACCTGCTAACCTTGTGCTTGAAGTGGCTCGTCTGGTCCTCGTCCGACGTGTGCCAGCAGAGCGGCCGTCCGATCTGACCATCCAAAAAATGTGCGGAATGTCAAGAATGACGAAGGCTCCACGGCATGTGCGTGAGTCATGTACCAGAGAGCCGATCTGGAGGGAGACGAGCTTGTCCAGCTTGCTCTCGAGCTTGTCGACAAGGCACAGTCGCACGAGCAGCTGCTTCTTCCAACAGAACTGGATGATGGGGAACTGGTGGAGCGCGGTCGTATCGCCCGTGAGGTACATGTGCGTGTGCCACACCTTGATCGAGTACCGGGCCTTCTCTCCGAGGCCGACGCCGACGCCGCCGCTCTGCTGCTCTTGGCCGCTGAAATGTCGAGCGTCAGCCAACGCGGATTGGTTGATGGACTCAGTGGGTTTGCACAAACAAACGACGCACTTGGCCTTGTCCCAGAGGAGGTCCTTGAGGGAGCCCAGCGTGGCGGACGTGAGGCACTCGAGGTCGACCGTCGCGCCTGTCCCGGGCAGGAAGAACTGGACCGTGATTGGCGCGCCCTTTTTCAGGTCCTGCTGCGTGATTGGGGGTTAACCAACTGAGGCTTCTGTGCGTGACGGCCGCACGAGCGGCGTACCTGAAGCGTCGCGCCGTCGGCCGCGGCGCCGTTTGGCTGTTTGTTGACGCGCGGGAGGAGCGCCTGCGAACTCGAGGAGCCCAGCAGTTCAGGCGAACGAGATGGTGAGGCCAAAAGTGCCGACTGCGACGTCGTCAGCGGCGACGCCTTGGCCCACGCCGAACGTCTCCTACTTATTCCACAAAAATGAAATAAATATGAAATAAATTGTTTAAATTAAATCAATACATAAATAATAATTTTTAAAAAAATAAAGCAACAAAATGGGTGTGCACTTTTCTCCGGCTTGACTCTTTTTTGTCAGGAGGGCGACGCGGTCGGCCTTGCGTGGTTCGCGGCTGAGCAGGGACGCTCCTGAACCTGCGCAAGCGTAACGACCACTCTCTCTTGAGAACACGCATGCGTTTGGCACTTGCGCGTGCAGGGCAAGGGCGTTACCTGCGGCGTCGTTGGCCTCAAAGTTCTTGCGGAGGACCGTGACGCGGATGCGAGGCGAGATCGGGGACGCGACGCTGCTGCTGGTCCGGACGCCCTCCTCCTTGGGCAGCACTGCAAACTCGGGGACGATGGAGAACCGCACGCACTCCTGCACGTACGCCGCCGCATGCATCACCTCACCCACTTCACCACCAACACACAATCCCGCACACATGTGGAGGCCTCAGCTTTGTCGTCAGCCAAACGCACGCACACTCCTCCTCCTCCAAGCTCTCTGTCCGACCTGCGATGGAACGGTCCTGGTGCGACGGATGAAAGAGGCCGATGACCACTTTCTGCTCGTCCTCGGCCTCGTCGACGTCCTTCTTGGCCTGGCCTGCCTCCTCTTCGGCCTTTCTGCTCGCTGCCTCTTGTTGGTGAAGCCGCGCCTTTTCCTTGTCAATCTGCTCGTGGGCGGTCTCGAGCTCGGACACCAGCGACCGAAGCCGCTTCAGCGCCAGCGCGAGGAACTCGTCGGCGGTGGCCCCGGCGGGGCAGTTCAGGATGACGCCCTCTCCGTCGAGCCCCTTGAGGGCGACCGGGATCTGGTGCGGCTGCTTGCGCAGGCTGAAGCTGTCCTTGGACTCCATGGCCAGCGCGGTGGTGGGCCAAATCAGCCGCGCGCTCGCCCGCAGGTTGTTGTACGGCTTCTTTATGCCTCTGCGAGGTGGTGAGCGCTGGTCAGGCATGTGAGAGAAGAGCGAAGTGTGACGACAGGTGACGAACCGCGGCTTCTTCTGCAGCTTCTTCTCGAACAAGTAGACCCGGGCGCGACCTGCCAACAAAAAGAACGAAAACGATGAAAAGAGAAGCAAAGAACGAAGACGACGATCGCCACATAAGTGTGCGAGCGCCATGGTAGGGTGGTGGGGCAGTTGGGTACCATCCTTGAGCAGAGACTCGTAGATGGGGCGGTGTGTGACGCATCGTGTAAACTCGACGTCGAAGAGCTCTTCCTCGCCCATCCCTAGCATGAACTGCGTCTTGGCTTCCTCGGGTAGGCTGGCAAACTTGGCCGAACGTCGCAGGATGTCGCTCTGTTGTTCACCACCACAACACGAGCATTTTATGAATAAAAAACGCAGAGTAATGCTGTTGCTTTTCTTATTTCGGAAAATAAATCATTTAAAACAAAATAAAAACAAACCTTCACTTGATCAATGGTGAACTTAGAGGGAAAGGAGAACTCTTCGGTCTCGCCGTCCGGCAGAACCACCTGTACAGGCGCACAGGTTTTCGATTACCGGTTAATCGTTGTGCACGCAGCACACAGTGCGCCCCACCGCCCCACCGCCCCACCACAGTACCGAGAGCGTAAACCGCCCATTCTCCATGTCGAGGCAGTCCGCCATCGCTCGGGCGTCCCCTCTTCTTGCTGCAGGGGCGCCTGTGGGGCAGTTGAGGCGTAATAATGTTTGTGTGTGACTTATTAGTGCAATTAAACCGGCTTATTTCTCGTTTCAAGAATAAAAAGAATAAAAAGAAAATGGGCAAGGGTCGTGTTCTTCATCTCATCTCAGCACATGCCGCACACGAACAACAAACACGGCGAACGGGGCTGGGATGGCCGCGGCGGAGGCCTCCGCAGGGGAGGCGGCGGGCGGGGCCGAGGCGGGGGCGGGCGTGGCCGGGGACAAGGAGGCGATGGTGACGGTGGTTCGCCGCCGCCTCGACCCCGCCCATCCCTGCAGTTTCAATCACGCTACACGGTAGACGAGAAGCCAAAGATGAATGATCGGAAGAGGAAACGCTCACCAACTTCATCGCCCACCCGGCGAGGAAAATCGTCGTCCTCTTCCACTTCACCCGGCCGCGGGGCAGCTGGCGGCCCACGACGCGGTCGAGGTGGCTTCATCAACAACAAATCACCGTCGACGCAATCCAGGCAGCGATCGCAGCCTCCTGCTGATCGTGACCGCAAATCTAATCAATCGATTAAATCGCCGCACAAATCGCAACAGCAGCGCACGCCACAGAAGAAGGCCAACAACGTCGACGTCAAGGCGAAGAAGGGCAGCCTACAGGCCAAGGACAAGCCGAAGCAGAAGGCCGATTCCAAGGCCAAGCCTCGGCAGCAGCCCGAAGATGAAAAGCCGCAGAAGCAGCAGTGGCGGCTGTCCAAGGAGGAGCAGGAGGAGCTCAAGCCGCTCATCAAGGCCCTGCGGAACCGCAAGCAGTTCCTCCTGCTCAAGGCCCAGAAGCGCCTCTTCAAGCTCCAGGAAAAGACTCTTCCCGACGACAAAGTCGACGACGCCGACGCCGCCCAGCACAAGCGCGCCGTCGCCGACCTGGAGACGGAAGTCGAGGTGATCCGGGTACGTCGGGCCCGCCTCCACCGCACGCGCACGTTGCATGGCCTGAGCGTGTGTGTCGTGCGTTCGTGTCGTGTCGTGTCATGTCGTGCTGCAGACTCTCGACCTGCAGCAGGTGATCGATCGCGCGGTGGCGCGGCCGGGCGTGAGGCCGCAGCCCTTCGAGTCCCCGGCCCACGCGTCGCTGGCCCACAAGCTGCTCAGCGCCAAGGCCGTGGTCGACGCGCTCGTCGTCCACCGCCCGCTGCCGCTCTCCGCGGCGGCCGTCAGCCGTCCCGCGCCGGCCCTCCGCGTCGTCAGCCTCGGCTCGGGCAGGTCGTCTTTGTCATCGTCGGCCGCCCCGCTGGGCCCGGGCGTGAGCATCGGCCTCGACGGCCTGAACGCCGCTGTGGCCGCGGCCGGGGCTGCGGGCCAGGACGGCGCGCCTATGAACCGTAAGCAGCGGCGCGAGGCCGAGCGCCAGCGGCTCCTCCAGGCCGACTACGCCCAGCTGATGGGCGCCGACGCTGACGCCGTTGTCCCGGAGAAGCCAAAGGCCGTGCCTGCGGCGGCGGCGCCACCGATGAACCGCAAGCAGCGGCAGGAGGCCGAGCGTCAGCGGCTGCTGCAGGCCGACTACGAGAAGCTGATGGGCGTCACCCCGAAAGGCCAAGCCAATGCTGACAACGGCGAGGACGAGGCTGAGGAGGACGAGAGCGAGGACGAGGACGAAGACGAAGACGAGGACGACATGGAACAAGATGAAGAAGGCCTCGATGAAGGCGATCAGGAAGTGGATGACGACGACGATGATGAAGAGGACGACGATGGAGAAGACGAAGAGGAGGGTGATGATGATGATGATGAGGAAGAAGTGCGAGCCTTTGACAGTAGCAGGATCGCATTCAGTGATGACGAGGACGAGGACAAGGAGGAGGAGGACCACGGGCCCATCCAGCGCGGTGAGAACAGCGACTGGAGCGGCGAGGAGGACGACCCCGACGCCTTCCCCGGCGACCTCGACCATGACGAAGATGAGGACGATGAAGACGAGCCTGTCCAGCCGAGGAAGAAGCCTCGACTCGCGTCGGATCACGATTTCGATTTTGATGAGGACGACGACGACGACGACGATGACGACAGCGATGACGAGTGGGTGACCTTCAACGTGAGGCCGATCGCCTTCACCGACGACGAAAATGACGAGGACGACGAGGACGACGAGGACCAAGGGCCCATCCAGCGCAACGAGAACAGCGACTGGAGCGGCGAGGAGGACGACCCCGACGCCTTCCCCGTCCTGGAGGAGCCCTCTGACGACGACAACGACAGCCAGTTGGCGGTGAGCCGACGAGTCCAGACCAAGGCTGCGGCCGAGGTCGAGGATGAGGACGACGACGATGATGATGACGACGACGATGATGACGATGATGAAGAGGAAGTGCAAGCCTTTAACGGTCGCAAGATTGCGTTCAGTGACGAGGAGAGCGAGGATGAGGAGGAAGAGGACCACGGGCCCGTCCAGCGCAACGAGGACAGCGACTGGAGCGGCGAGGAGGACGACCCCGACGCCTTCCCCGTCCTGGAGGAGCCCTCTGACGACGACGGCGACGGGGACGCTGACGATGGGCGCCTGGCAGCGGTCGGCCGACAGGCCCAGGCCGAGGACGACGAGGACGACGAGGACGAGGAAGAGGAAGAAGACGATGAAGAAGTGCGGACCTTTGACACTCGCAGGATCGCCTTCAGTGATGACGAGGAGAGCGAGGACGAGAAGGAGGAAGATGAGGGTCCGATCCAGCGTAATGAGGACAGCGACTGGAGCGGAGAGGAGGACGACCCCGACGCCTTCCCTGGCGACCTCGATGACGAAGAGGAAGACGATAATGATGACGATCTCGACGGCCGTGACGAAGCGCCCAAGGCCAAGCAGAGCTCGAGCGCTCGACGACACCAGGCCGAAGCTGATGACGATGACGATGGCGACCTGATGGATGAGGACGAAGAAGAAGAAGAAGAAGAGGACGAGAGTCACGACGCTGAAGAAGAGGAAGACGCGTCGTCCATGTTCTTCGAGTCCATGGCCGACTTTGCCAAGGCGCAGGCCGGCGGGCGCGACAAGCCGAGCCGCAAAGACAAGAGCACGACGACGACGGCGCCTGCAGGCAAGCGCGGGCCGGCCTCGATGCGCGAGGACGCGAGCGCGGCCGGGCGCCCGTTCGATGCGCGGCGGGCGGAGCAGGCGCGCGTGGCGGCCATGAGGTCGTCGGCGCCGGTGGTGATGCTGGACAAGGAGAAGAAGATCGACCACAAGAGCAACACGCAGCGCGACATGGACAAGGCGGCCCGGCGGCGACGAACGAGCAACGTGGGCCGTGAGCACGTCTCGTGGACCCTCAAGCGGCGCATGCGTGAGAAGCTGGCCAACACCGGCTTCCGTGGCCAGCGCGTCGTCTTTGAGGACTGAACATGATGATTTTTTTATTTTTTTTATTTATATTCTTTTTCAGTCTTGCAGACAAATCGCTTTGGCATCTCCTGGAGACAAGCTGGGAGGCGTGGAGAGAGGAAGCGCTGCTGTGGTTTTGTGGTCCCAGTCTTGCATCATGCAGAAGCACTGGCAGTGCGAAAGCCTGTGCCAGGAGGGTAGCGGATGATGTGGTACTCGGTTCCGGTCCAGATGTAGTACCAGAAGTCTCCTGTCTCGTCTTTCACGTAGAACACAGTCGGGGACACATTGGTGCGGTTGTGAGCAACCCCGCTCCAGTGGACCGAAGTAGCGGTGACATCGAAGACCAGGTCATTGTTTTGCACGAACTTGCCAGTTGGAGCGGACATTGTGTATGTTGTGGACTTGTTTTCTTGTTATGCCTCCCCTTGGGCGTCCCTTTTTCTACCCGCATGTCTCACTTAAGTGAACAGCCACGGTACTGAGTGACACTACGCGTTAATGTGGTGATGTCTCCTGGTTTGTGTTGTCCAATACCAACTGCAAGCGTAATACCCTACCAAGAGAGCAAACATTCGGCAGAACTTGGGATATTGTATTTAAAGAATTTAAAGAATAAGCGAAATTCATTTAAAATTGCATCGTAAAAAGGCTTAAAAAAACAACCGGGGTGGAGATGGAAGGAGTCGAGGGGTCATGGCCGCCCAACACGCCCGCCAGCTCCATGTCTGTGGCAGAGGCCCAGGCTTGGAATCGGCGTGTGTTGGCACATCTGCTGATTCAGCATCGCCAATTCATGACGGAAGGTCAATTCAACAAGGCCCACACGCTTCTCGAGGTTAGTCCCGTACCCCGTGAGATCCGACCCCCTCTGACTCATACGTTCATTGATTTATGGTGGTCAAACTTCGATCGCACAGGCGGCCAAACGTCTGCGCGAGTTGACGTTGCCCATCCAGAGTGGAGACGAGCTTCGTGCCTTTCCCGGCATCGGCGGTACGCGCCCTCCTCTTCTTCATCCGCTATTTCTTCTTCTCCTTTTCTGATGTTGGTGGAACTCGTATGTGCAGCCTGGGCCTCGGACGCGGTGGACCTCGCCATTCGAGTGGCCCGCTTCCAGCAGTCCCAGACATCGCTCTCGCCGCCGCGCCCTGGCGTCGCAGCCGCTGCCGCAGCCGTGCCGAGCGCGAGCCCGAGCGAGACAAGCGGCTTCGTCCTGGACCTGACGCTTGATGACGACGACAGCGACAACCAGGTCGAGGCCGACGGCGCAATGCGGCAGAGGCGCGCCGGGCGTGACGCCAAGCGCGCGCGCCGGGAGGTGGTCGATCTCGAAGCCGCCGTGGTAAGCACTGGCGTTGGCGGCGATGATGATGACGTGATCGAAGTCCCGCCGCCCTCAGCCCCGACCTCTCCCGTGCGGCCTGCCGTGGACGACGTCGGCCAGCTCCAGCGCAAGGGCCGGCGTCGCCGCAGCGCCCCGGCCGCCTCGACGACCTCAACGACCTCGACGACCAGCTTCAGCCCGGCGTCGACGACGTCGACGACGACGACGAACGCAACTTCTGCCCAGGCCTCGGCCTCGTTCGTGCACGAGTGGCTGGCCATGCTGGGCTACCCACAGGTGATTCCTTCCTTCCTTGTTTGGGGGCATGACTGCTGACGTGGCCTGACGTCGTCGTGAAGTACGCCGAGCGCCTGGCCGCCAACGGCTTCGCGCGGCCGCTCGAGCTGCAGTACTTGGCGGCGTCCGACCTCGACGCCCTGGGCATCGCCTTGCTCGGTGCGTGCAGTCCTCGCCGGCCGGTCCACATCTGTGCTCACAGTGTTCTCGTGTCGACAGGGCATCGGCGCGTCATCCTGCAAGCCGTCAAGACCCTCCAGCAGAGCCTCGCGGCCCCGTCGTCGTCGCCAGCGCGTTCGGCGCCGACTTTGCTGGCCACGGCTGGGACACCGGTTCGAATCCCGAGCCCGGCAGCATCGACCACAACGCCGACGCCACCGACGCGCAACAGCGCAGCGCGCTCGCTCAGCTTCTCGGGCGAGACGCCGCCACCGTCCGCCGCGGCGCCCATGAACAGCCCGCCCTCGTCCCTCGCCAAGCGAACGCCCCCGTCATCCACGGCCACGGCCAGCGAGGTCGAGCCGCAGGCCAAGCGGCCGCGCCCCGCCGCGTCGACGCTGGACGGCCTGCTGCCGGCCTACGTGGCCACCTACGCGCCCGACCCCGGCTCGGTCCGGCGCGGGCTGGGCTACTACCTGGCGGGCGCCGTGGTCGAGCGGCGCCGGCAGCCCGACGGCCGCCTCGTGTTCCGGGTCGTGGGCCAGCAGCGCGAGGCCTACCCGGTCGTCCTCGACTTTGCCGTGCACCACAAGCAGGCCGAGTGCCTGTGCGCCCGCCAGACCACGGCCTCGCGCCGCTCGGTCAAGGGCTGGTGCAAGCACATCGTCGCCTGCGTGGCGGCGCTCGTGTGCGAGAGCCTCGAGGCCCCTGCGTGGCTACGCCAGCTGCCCGACGCCGCCGCAGTCCTGGCCGAAGTGCCCGAGACCTTTGTCGCCCTCTGCCGCGCCCAGGAGCGCAGGGTCCAGGACGACGTCCGACCCAGCTCGCCTCCCACGCCCACGACCAAGGCCATGGCCATGGCCACGGCCACATCCACGGCCACGACGCCGAGCGGCGGCGGCGCTGTGATGCCGGCGCAGACGCCGGAGCGTGCGCTGTCGCCAACGACGGACTACAGGGCCAAGGTCGGGACCGGGCCGTGCGCGCTGCTGATCGCGCTCCACGCGTTCCATCAGGCCGGCCACGCGAGCGCCGGCCCGCGCGAGCTGTTCGCGGTGATGCGCCACTACTGCGCGCGCCTCGCGCACGAGCAGCCCCAGTGCGTGGTGGCCATCGCCAAGGCCAGCGCCAAGCGCGGCCTGGTGCTCGTCGTCGATGACCACCACGACCATGGCCCGCATCGCTTGGGCCCGCGGTGCAGCCTCACCGAGGAAGGCCACGCGGTGGCGCTGGAGGCCATCCGCGCCGATCGCCAGCGTCGCACGAGCCTCGGCCTCACCGAGCCCGTGCTCGCCCTTCCGCCCCCGCCTCTGTCGCCGGCTCGGCCATCGTCGTCGTCGTCGTCGTCATCGTCGTCGCCGTCGTCTTCTTCGTCGTCGTTCTCACCGACGCTCGCACCGACGCCGTCTCGTCCGACGGAGACCTCGCCGGCGTCCATGTCGGCCTCGCCGCCAGCCTCGGCCTCAAGCTCGTCGTTGTCTTGGTCGTGGTCGTCGTCGCAGCCTGTGTACGAGGAAGCCCAGTCGGTCGACGTGTGCGCTGTGTGGACCACCAGCGGAAGCACGAGCTCGACGACATCGACATCGACGACGACGACAAGCTGCGCGAGTCTCGGTGATGACAACAACGACGACGACGCGACTGAAGAGAGCAGCGCGAGCTGGGCGGAGCCGCAAACGCAACGGGCGCGCGTGAGCGCCGACGCGTTCAAGCGCGACTGGGAAGTGGTGCTCGTCACCGACAGGTCCGAGTCGCCGCCACCGCCACCTTTGCCCGCCACAATCACGACCACGGCAACGACGAGCGGCCCGTCGCGGCCTGCCTCGAGCCGCCCGCGCTGACTCTCTTCATGCATGACACGCAACACACGTGCAGCTCCGAGGCCAAGGGCATCACCGCCCGGGTGTGGGACCGGTTCAAGGAGCGGCAGGCCTACGCCGACGCCCACGCGATCGCCATCGACCGGCGCGGGCTGGCGCTGGGCGATTACCTCTGGCTCGCTCGCCGCCGCGATCGTCATGAAACTGGCTTCGATGACAACGAGGAAATCGTGCTGGACTGGATCGTGGAGCGCAAGACGATGCAGGACCTCTCGTCGTCGCTCCGGGACGAGCGCCTGGACCACCAGTACGAGCGCCTCCGGCGCAGCCGCCTCAACACGGTCTTTCTGCTCGAGCAGCCCTTCCGTCCGGCCTCGTCGGACTCGTCGTCGAGCGCCCTCCTCACACGCGAGGACTTTGTCAAGATCCTCGACTTTTTCCTGATGGAAATGACCGCTGAGGATGCGAACAACAACTTGTTTGTGGAGCACTGCGCGACGCAGTGGGACACGGCCGATCTGGTGTGGCGCATGACCAAGCGGCTGCGGCGCCACTACGACACGCGCGGGCTCGAGGGCGGCGAGTACTCGTTCGCGGCCTTTCAGCGCGCCTTTCGGCGGCGCACCTTTCTCGAGGCCGAGCTTGGGACGTGGGCCCGCATGCTCCTCTGCGTGCCGGGCGTATCGCACGCCGCCGCGGCGGCGCTGGCCCGCGCCCACCCCACGCCCGCGAGCCTCATGCGAGCCCTCGCGCAACAGCAGCCAAACAACAGCAACACACCACAACAAGAAATAGACCAAGACGACGAGGAGGCTACGGAAGAAGTGGAGTCCACTGCGCTGGTCTATCCTCCTGCGCTGTTCCGCATCTATGGCCCTGCTGCGCAGCAGGAAGATGCTTCGAGTTGCAACCCCGAAGAAGCTGCCGCAGGCGATCTTCGGAGCTTGTGTTGTCATTACTTTACTTGAAATTAATATCTGGTTCGGAGTATGAGCTCAAGGCACGGGACACGAGCAGCGATCTGGCCGACTGCCCCTTGAACCTTCGTCGGCTCACTACGAGGCCCTCCTTATAACAGGCAGAGCTCCAAGCAAGTAACAAAACAACAACTTTTACACCCAACAACATCATCCACATGAGCTATTACCATCACCGACCCGCGCCGCCCAGCTGCTACGGCCCTCCTCCGCCAGTAGGTCTACACCACGGGTATCACCACACCTACGTACCGCAGCCTGCGTACTACGCGCCGCCAACCCACCACTACTGCGCCCCGCCTCCACCGCCAGCTCCGTGCTACGGCCCTCGCCGCCATTGTCATCGCTATTGGTAAATAAACTTCGGTCGAATGAACACTCGCTTTGGTGCACCACAAAAGAAGAGACCAGGGAAGGCAAATGTGTGCGTCACGATGCGACGTCCCAGTAGCGGTCGTAGAGGGACTCGAGCCGGGCAACGATGGCATCCATGGTGGGGCGCTTGTCCGGCTTGGGCACATCAAAGGACTTGGTCGAGGGAGGCGGACCAGAGCACTCGAGCGCGAGGTCCGAGAGCGCGCGATCGCCAAAGTTGGTTGCGCGCTTCTCTTGGGCGAGCATAAACTGGATCACGCGCCCGAAGCTGAACACATCGGCGGGAAAACCGTAGGGCTGGCGATGCTTGACCTCGGGCGCCATGTAGTGGCCCGTCCCGCACTTGGTCTGGTTTTCCTTGTCGGGCATCGCCAGCTTGGCCAGACCAAAGTCGGCCACCTTGGCTCTCCCCTCCTCCGTGATCTGCTCACATCATTCATCACCGACAAGAGTCCCTTTCAGCTCAAATCCAAACATTTATCTATGAAAAGAACATAACAAACACATAGAAAAAAATAAAAAATAAAAAATCGTTGTTTACCAAAATGTTGTCGGGCTTGAGGTCGCGGTGGATCAATTCCTTCGAGTGCAGGAAGGCCATGGCCCTCGCCACGTCCAGTAGCACGGAGAGCACGTCGATTTGGCTGCACACCTGAACAGAATTTAATCATTTAAATATATGATAACATTTCATTTTTAATTTAAATAATTAAATAAGTAAATTTGGAGTTTGAATGAGAATGTTGCCCTACCTCGTCGCTGAGGTGACCGCGCGCGACATGCTCCATGACCAGATAGAATACGCCGTCCGGCCTT
>NAVB01000185.1:0-13437 GCA_002179805.1 Acanthamoeba lenticulata | reverse complement strand
ACGCACGGCGAGCAGGTCGTTTTTCTTCTTGCGTCCTTTGAGCAGTTTCGTCATCCGCCCCATCCCGCCCTTGCCCTCGCCCTGCTCGCCGTCCCAGAGAGGGCCCTCGAGTGTGAGTGCGCTTCATCGCTTTCCATCCAGGTGGAGGATCAAGATCGTCGTACCCGAGGATCGACGCTGCCGACGGCCAGCTCGTCATCTGACTCGGACTCGGACGAGTCGTCGACCGCCGGTTGGCTTGCGGTGGTCGAAGCGGCATCAACGCGAGGCGATCGCGCCTCGACTCCAGGCGGGGCCAGCGAGGCACCGCCCTCCCGCGGCTGGAAGCTCGTCATTGACGTTGACGGAGCGGAAGCCAACGAGGTCGTCGCCGATGATGACGACGCCGATGATGATGACGTGGACGTGGAAGTCGCGGCCGCCTCGGCTGGCGGCGGTCCTCTCGCCTGTGGACGTCCTCCCGCTGCAGCAGAGGGCCCAGCAGGAGGACTGGCCGGGCCGAGGCTGTTGAGGGCGGCCAGGTCCCTCTGGAGAGCGGCAAAGTTGAGCTGTGGGTCCATCATGCTCACCGGCCGCTTCTGGCCGGCGGTCGCGGTCGAAGCGGCGGCGGCGGCCCCAAGCGCCGACGCGTTCTCGTCGCTTCCTCCGCTGGCGTGCATGATGGTCGCACGGCGGCGGGCGCGCTCGGCGCGCTGCGCCTCGACCTGGTTGGCCACCTGCGAGTCGAGCAGCGGCCGCGCCCCGTTGGTGGCGAGGCCGTGATAGCTGTTGAGGGCTTCGAGCCACCGCATCTGTTCTGTTGATTGACGTGTGCTGTCAATGACGACAAGAAAAGAGTGGTCCCGAGCAGAGAGGCGCGTAGCGTACCAGTTTCGGAGGCAGCCTGCAAGATGTAGTCGCGGCCAAAGTTGGTTTGGAGGACGAAGATGTACTTCTGGCTGCCCTCCTTGCCTTCGGTCTTGGCCACCAACCTGGTGCAGTCGTCCATTTTGACATGGCCTATCTCCTACACGAGATAAACACAACAAAGTGAATAAACGCCAGGCCACAAGAAGAGAAGGACAGTGTACGGGGCTGTAGGGGGAGCGCGAGTAGGTGAGCTTGCCGTCGGTAAGCACGAACCTAGTGCAGTTGAAATAATCGATTAATAGAATAAATAAGTGGCCACAAAGCACAGCAGGACAAACCATCGTTTTTTGAAGCCCTTGATGAGGCCTTTGGCACCTTGCTTCAGCAGGAAGCCCTCCAAATACGCTTCCTACGCTAGAATAAGTGAGCGATACATTGCCTGAAGTCCAATTTAGAGGGAAGCGCACCGAGGGGTTGTAGGTTTGCCGCTGCATTCAACGCCCAGTGCCGAACGCGTTATTTGATCTCTTCGAAGTAACGTTCCAGTGAAAAACAGTCTTTTCTCTCGTCTTTTCTTTTTGTGAAGAGAAGCAAGAAGGCGCGACAAACAGTTGAAAACAGGCAGCA
Source organism: Acanthamoeba lenticulata (assembly GCA_002179805.1). Classification (NCBI taxonomy): domain Eukaryota; phylum Discosea; order Longamoebia; family Acanthamoebidae; genus Acanthamoeba; species Acanthamoeba lenticulata. The sequence goes on along the minus strand of NAVB01000185.1, from coordinate 11,961 downwards.
GACTAGCGCTGGATCTCGTCTCAAGTTCCTGAGCTGCCGATGACGGCTCTCGGCGAGTACCTGAGGTGCCGCTGGACAAGCCGCCTCGTCTCAATACAAACAGAGTAAGAATTCCCACACTTGAAGAAACAACACGCGCTACGCACAAGATGAGCCAAGGCACACAGCACAAGGATGAGGCCAAAGCCCGCGGAAAGAACGATGGGCACTTGAGCATTGTGGTCCTCGGTGCCTCAGGCGACCTGGCCAAGAAGATGGTGTTCCCCTCCTTGTTCGCGCTCTACAAGCAGGACTTGCTTCCTCAGTCGGTCGTTATCGTCGGGCACGCCCGCTCAGAGCTCAGCGACGATGAGTTCAAGAAGAAGATCAGCGAGAAGTTCAACATCGATGACGCGAACAAGGAGGCAGACGAGAAGAAGCGCAAGGAGGTATGTGTTCTGTTGGTAGCCCCTTGCCCTTGATCAACGCGCTTACACACTTCGGGCAATACCACCACTAGTTCCTGGACAAGTGCATCTACCATCGAGGCAAGTACGATGAATCGGAGGCTTTTGCCGACCTGGACAAGACACTCAAGGAGCATGAAGAGGAAGCTGGTGAGAGCGGAGCAAACCGCCTGTTCTACTTGGCCATCCCGCCTTCAGTCTACGCTGACGCTGCTAAGGCCATTCGCGGTACGTTCGGGTCTGCAGCAATGAATGGCGAGCCTTCATTACCAGCAACTCGTCCAGTACACGCTGACGTGACGAGGCTCATACAGATGCGGGCCTGAGCAAGAAGGGCTGGAACCGGTTCGTGCTGGAGAAGCCCTTTGGCCGCGACGCCGAGTCTTCTGCCGAGTTGGGGCGCAAGCTTGGCAAGGTAGAACAAGACCCATACCCGCCCCTTTGCATCACTGCACTCACACTCATGCTCAATTGGAACGTACAGTTATTCGAGGAAGACGATGTTTATCGTATCGACCACTACCTCGGCAAAGAGATGGTGCAGAACCTGCTCGTGCTCCGGTTCGCGAACGAGGTCTTTGAGCCCAGTACGTAGTGTTTCCTTGCCCTGGTTGGACATTGGTCCCTTTCGGCTGACAACTCCCCGACGGCGCGTCCTTCCCGATTCATCAGTTTGGAACAAAGAGCACATCGCCAACGTGCGGATCACCCTCGAGGAGGACTTTGGCGCTGAGGGCCGAGGCGGCTACTTTGATGAGGTTCGATTGCTAGCACCTCTCTCTTGCTTCTTCTCTTGCTTCTTCGTGGCCTCTTCCTCTTCTTCTAAAGCTCATGCGTTTTCCTTCTGCGACGATGAACACAGTTTGGGATCATCAGAGACGTGATGCAAAACCACCTGATCCAGGTGCTCGCCCTCGTGGCCATGGAGCCGCCCAAGTCTCTGGGCGCCTCCGACATCCAGTGCGCGCCCGCTCTTGCCTCCCGCCTCCGGGCCACTTCTTGAGACCAGCTCGAGGTAGTAACTGTGGGGAGGGACCTTTAGGGACGCCAAGACCAAGGTGCTGAAGAAGATTGCGGCCATCAAGCCCGACGATATGCTCGTCGGCCAGTACAAGGCCTCTGAAGACGGCCAGAAGAAGGGCTACACGGACGACCCGTCGGTGCCCGACAAGAACTCGCTCACCTCGACCTTTGCCGTGACCGAGCTACAGATCAACAACGAGAGGTGGGAGGGCACGCCCTTTATCTTGAAGAGCGGCAAAGCGCTCGACACCCACAAGTCAGGTACGACGCGGCGAGTGAGGTGACGACGTTGCGCAGTCTTGACCATCCTTGCGTGTGCACATGAGCAGAGATTCGAATCCAGTTCAAGCCATCGAAGCTTCGGACCCTCTTTGGCGAGGAGGAAGACCTGCCGCCGAACGAGCTGGTTCTGCGGGTGCAGCCCAACGAGGCCGTCTACCTCAAGATGCTCACCAAGAAGCCAGGTTCATAGGCGCCGCCAGGAAGGCGTGAAGCGTCTGTTGCCTGACGATGAACTCGTGCGTGCAGGCTTGACGGAGGAGCGGGCGCTGACCGAGCTGGACCTCACCTACAAGAAGCGCTTCGAGACCGAAGGCAAGGCTCCACGCATCCCCGGCGCATACGAGCGCCTCATCTTGGACGTCATCAAGGGTGCGCCATCCCTTCTTTAGCCGCCCTTTTGGCCGCTCTTGGGCCAGCAGCCGAGCTGACGACTCACCGATGAGAACACAGGTGATCACCGGCTCTTTGTCCGCGATGACGAGCTGGCCGCCGGTGCGTTGTTTGTTCTTTGCTTTGTTGGGTCTGCAGACAACAAGAGATCTGATGTTGTGGGTGTGGCGTGGTGACCAGCATGGGACATCTTCACGCCGATCCTGCACCACCTGGAAGACCAGAAGGTGAAGCCGCTCCCCTACACCTACGGGTCGCGTGGACCGCAAGAGGTGCGGTTCCTCTTTCGACATGGTGTCTTCCTTCGCGCTAATCACCCACGCGCAGGCGGACGAGTTTATCAGGGCGCGTGGCTTCCGTCTTACGCCCGGCTACCAGTGGCCCAAGGCCTCGGCTCTCTGAGACGTTGTCTCTCGCCACATCGCAGGCTGCACATAAATACGAACCATTTCAAGCTGCACACGCTCGCGTCTTGGTTGCGTCGAGTTCGCTTGTTGTTGAAGTGGACTTACGCCGAATTTACAAGTTCAGGGAGACAACCTCGGCCCGCGTGAGCATCCGACGGGAGATCTCCAGCATCCCTTCCAACTCGTACTCGACGTGGTGCCGTTGTCTTGCCAGCTGCTGGATGTGTGTGTAGTTGAACTTGTCGTGCAGGTGTTGGCTCACCTCCTGCAAACAGGTACCATACGCAAAAAGAGAGGAAGGGGTAGAGGAGGGTCAGTCTCCCGAGTGGCTCGGGGAGAAGGGACGACAGAGTCACCTCAAAGTTGTTCGAGGCAAAGCCCACATCCGGCAGGATAAGCTCCTTGTTGGCGCCGTTCACCGTGCCAAAGACTGGCGTCCCCTTGGACAGAGCTTCGATCGTGACCCGACCAAAGGCCTAATGACAAAATTAAATAAATAAATAAAAATTATCATAAAAAAATGAAGGAGAAAGAGAGAACAAGAGGAGAAGGGAGGCAAGAAGGCACCTCTTCCATCTTTGTGAACATCAGCAGTCCCTTGGCCATTTTGAACACATCGCGGTGTTCTTTGCCTGCAACACAACACACGCCCAAGTCACGTTCCAAGTGAGCGACTAGGCCAACAGTCTCACTCTTGGGGGGGATGTTGCAATGGAACGGGACCTCGTTTCAGCTCTGGCCACCACTTGAAATTGGGATGTTGCTCGGCAAAACTGCGCAGCTCATTCTCGAGCTGCGTGTGCAACAAAGCTCGCGCTCAGGTACCCCGCCGCGGCGCAGGCGCGAGAGAGGGAGGGCGTTTACGTCGTTGTTGCCGTAGGCCCGGAACTCATCCTCGGGGAACTGTTGGACGAGCCGCTTGACCTCGTCGATGCCCTTCTGTCGGCCCCACGAGGGTCCGCTCAGGTAGACGAAGTACTTCCGCTCAGCCGGGTCCCCAAGGACGAATTCGTCGTCGGCCACGCCCTGCCACAGAGCCGAGGAGCTCCGCGCCTCCTTCTCGTTGGTGACGTAGAGCTCCCGCTGCCGTCGCGAGACGAAGCGGTAATGCCGCATGTGGATGTCGTCGTCCCCAAAGTCGAATGTCTTTCCACCGCTGTGCGCGTGTCGTCAAGTCAGAAAAGGGACAATAAGAGAGAGAGAGAGAGCAAGCACCTGTCGTGCCCAACAGCGATCGTGGGTAGCTTGAGTGATTGAAGGCTGTCGGCGCTCCACTTGCCCTGGCACCAAATCACGTCAACCTGCTCCTTTGCGAGGATGTCGCGCACCTGTCGGCGGTCACATGACCCAACACACATGATCATCATGTCACGCCGGAAGAACATGGCTGTGTCCACCACCATGCATAAAGGAACGAAGGGGAGGAAGGAGAACCTGGGAGATGTAGGCTTGATAGTCACATGGTGCTTTACATGCAGTCGCCAATATCTGCCGAAGAGGCATGCCAAGCAAACATGTTAAACTGGTGACCGTCATGCCAAGAGGAACAGGAGAAGTCGAGCAATAAACGTCTTACCCGGAATGGGTAGCGAGTGCCATCGGTAACCTGCGTGCGGCCAGGCACCACGGCAATGAATTCGGAGATCTCGACCCACCCGTTCGCACACCACTCCCCGTACTCCCTCTGCGGGCACACCAGAACCTAAATTATGCCTACGAAGATGAGGGAGGTAGAGGAGGGCAAAGCTGATAGACGACCTTCTTTGCGCGTTCCATGTAATAAGTCACACCTTTGGCCAGGTTATCCACTGTATGTGTGTGTGTACAAAGCCTCAGCTCTCTGATCTATCTCTCTTAGAGAGATCTCGTACCGGCGGCTTCGATGCCCCCATAAGCTAGGAGAGGCAGCTGCTGGTACTTGTCGTTACCAGTCAAGGCGACGCGCACGGAAAAGGTTGGTGGAGGGCATACAGGCCCCTCCATGATCTTGCTGTTGGCGTCTGTTTTCGCATGGAGGGGTGGCAGACTGTCGCGAGTGGTCTTGATGCTGCTGCTGTAGAGATAAAGATACAAGGAAGAAACTCCAACCAAGAGGAGCAGCAACCGCCAAACTGTCTCTCGCGGCATCCTTGGCGGCAGGGCAAGGTTAATAGTTGTATTAGCAGGAGGAAAAGTGGATAAAACTCCGTCTGGCACGAGGTTACACGCGTAACGTGGAATGTACGGTGGCCCACAAAAATGTCTGTGGCGTACCACCCAGCAAGCGCCCATCTCCCGCTGACGCGGTGCAGCAGTTGTTCTCCGGTGGTGCCCTGGTGAAGCGTCCATCACTCCTGCAATCCAGCTAAAGAATTAGGCGAAGGTACCTTGGTGACTACACGGTCTCGCCTACGCAAGCAGAGTGGCCCCTTGGAGGGATGATGGTAACCCTCCACGCTGCATTTGGAGTTGTATGTGATGTATCATGTTAATCTTGAGTTGTCGATTGACTTGCATGAACATGTCCGGGATTGCTGCAACCCACAACCGGGACGGGCCCGAGAGCAGGAAAGAGAGCAACGCCCACCGGGTTTCAGTCTTGGAGAACTTTTGACCACACGCTTCGCACGGACAAGTCCGTCCGCCGTGGCTTCGATCGCCTCCGACTATCATTAATCTTCCATTTTCTTGTCCGCCACCCTTTGTACGCCGGGTCTCCTCCTCCACTTATGGGAAAAGCATTCTTTGCATATTTTTGCTCGTTTTTTACTTTCGTTTGTATTTTACAAATTATATTATTTGCTCGCTATTTTTTTTTAATCTGCCCACGTTACAAGTACCGCCGTGCGTAGGCCTTATCGAAGCGGGAGACGCGTATCGTCATGTCGTGCGAGCCCGACACGAGCGTGTCGCCGCGAAACTTGAGCGTCCATACCTTGTCTACCTCGCCCGCCACCGTAAGCACCACACGAAACAGAAAGTCTCATCATCAGTCTCTTTGCTCATCCTGCTGCAAGAAGCACGCTCGCAGAGGCGGGGGCAAGTGCGCACTCTTGTGGCCGATCGGGAGTGGCCCGTAAGGAGTGCCCGTCTCGCGATCCCACACCTGACCAGTTGGGCCCTCACCACTATGAGCAGCTGTAATCAGAGAGGGGGGGGAGGAAGACGCCATACACGGATGGCGTGGTCTTGGCCGCCCGTCACGATCTTGGACTCGTCAAACATCATCGTCAGCACCTTGTCCGTGTGGCCTGTGCGTTCCAAACATCAACCCATCAGCGCGCCAACAATCACATGCGTGCCGCCCGGAACAGAGAAGCGCACCGCGCAAGGTCATTCGTGACTTGCCAGCGCGCAGGTCCCACACCTTGACGGTCGTGTCTGTGTATGTACGGTGATGAGAACATCATCCAGGATGCGGGAACGACAGCTCAAAAGTGAACGGAGCAAAGCACCTCTCGAGGCCGAGACCAGTTCGTAGTCCTCGTACTGGAGGGACCACACACCATCGGTGTGCTCGGTCAGGGTGTTCGTGGCCTGCATCGAGCGCATGTCCCATATCTTGATGGTGGAGTCACGCGAGCCCGAGATGACCTGGTGCTCGTCGAACTGGAGCGTGCACACGTCCTTGGTGTGACCGCGCAGAGTGGCTGTGCTCGCGGCCCGCTCCAGATCCCAGACCTGCCCATTCCCCTCCCCCGCGAATAAATGAGCGATGGCTCGATAGGGCCACGCGGATGAAGGGCGCGTGCCTTGATATTCGTGTCGGCCGAGCCCGAGACGAGGGTACGCGGGTTAAACTTGAGGACTACCACCTCGGCCGGGTGTGCGTTATCGAAACTACGCACTAGCCGCCCGTTATCGAGGCTCCAGACTGGTGATGGCGATAGTGACGGTGGCGGCAATGCACACAACAGTGAGTTTTGAAGACTTCAAGCCTTGTTCTATGACCTTGCGGACGGAACAGAACTCTGGCAGAAGAAGAAGAAGGAGAGAGCAGAGGGCACCAACAACGTACTTTTGATGGATTTGTCCCAAGAGCCCGAGTACTGCACCCCACCCACCCGCCAACCCAAGCATGCCACGCAAGCAACAACAGTTCAGCCGAGCCGAGGCCCTCTCCCTCTCCCTCCCCCAAATTTGTTTTCTATGCCCTTGCTTGCGCAAGCGTGCGAGTGCAATTGCAACGTACAACGAACTGGTCATCAAAGTCGCATGTGCCTGTGCGGTTGAGTTGCGGTAAGAAAAGAGGCGCAAACAAACAACTGAGGAGGAGGAGGAGGAAGAAGAAGAAGAAGAAGAAAGACGGACCCACAAAGCCGCGGTGGCCACGAAGCAGCCGTGTCGTCTTGCCCGTGCGGACGTCGATCACGCGGATGAGGTCATCACGTAAGGACGCGACTGACATGATGGAAGATAATGAGTCGGACCACGATGGATTCGTCAGAACCCCCCTCCCCTATTCACGATCAGTAGTACACCAGCCTTACCAATTATTTTATCGTTGAAGTTGAGACAGTAGACGATATCCGTGAGCTGGATCACCGACGGCTTGACATTCCCCTTTCTCCAGTTGTTTTCTTGTCGCTGTAGACGTCATGAGTCACTCAGACACAAGCGCAAGAGTCGAGTAGAGAAGGAGGAAGAAAAAGGGCACCTCGCGCTGGCGGTAGAGTTGCTTCCAGGGTAGCTGCGCGGGCGGGGCGCCAGCCGCCTCGGCCTGGCTTCGTGCTTGGGCCTCGAACTTACGGTGCGACGTGCGGTAGCGGCGAGCAAAGGCGCCACTCCAGATGTGGTCGTCTGCCGTCAGGCGGTACCACTACGCGCGCAGACAACGGCGTTGTTGAAGCGTCAATAGGCAGAGGCAAGCAGTGCAGGCCTCGTGTAGAGCTAGCGACGAACCTCTTTGCAGACACGCGACGCAATGCAGAGGCCAGGCGCAGCCAGGAAGCTCAAGATGAGAAGCTGCACTTCGTCTGGCAGCTGCAGCACATTGATGGGATGCACCGCCCGCTTGTCCTTGGACTCTTTCTTCTTCTTCCTTTTGGCCGCTTTCCTCGCTTCCTCCTCAGGGCCACCCTTCTCTTTGTGCTCCTTTTTCTCTCGCTTCTTCTTGGCCTTCTCCCCGCGCGGGCTCTTCCCTTTCTCCTTCTTCTTTTTCTTCTTGGCCGCAGCTACCGGGTCGCCAGTCTCTGATGCCGCGGCCGCGGCCTCGGTGGTGCTGTCCTTTTTGGTCTTCTTCTTTGCCTGCTTCGCCGAGCTCGGCTGCAGTCACGCAGCGTGATGGGGGAAAGATGAGACAAGTAGCGAGGAAGAACAGGATGAAAAATGAAGACGCGCACCTCAGGGCCTGAACCAACAACAGCTGGCGAAACGTGCTGGGGTGCGGAGAGTGGTGAGCAGAAGTGACACTTGGTAGCCGCACAATTCTGACAACAAACCTTGGATTCATCTTCTTGATTTTGTTGCATGATGAAACGATGCTCTGTCTGTTGGGCTTGGCTGCAACACGAGCGAAGGGAGCGGCGCTTTCTTTCTTTGCCTCCGGGTGTGCTGTCCGTGGCGGCACGGTGGGTGGGGCACGAGCGTCGACGAAGCGAGGGTGTTGCTGGCGTCCGTGTTTGGTGCGTCTATGTTTGGCCATGGCGCTGTGCATGCCAAACATTCCATAGAGGTCATCGTGATGGCAGGTCCCGACGCGTCTGACCAAGGACAGCGCGGCTGCAAGAGCTAGCCTGATCAGCTTGTTTGCCATGCACTGCTGTGGTAGCCTCGCCACATCTCGGTGTATGGAGACTTCCCGAGTAGCCAGCGATCATGACAAAATTCAAAGAGAGGCTGCATTCCTGTTTCCTACCACGCAAGAAGGCAACCCTCAAGAGTTCTTCGTGCTGGCGCGGACCTGTCCTGCCCGAGTTTTTGTTTTCTTTTCCTTTGCTATTTAGGCAGCATTTCTCAGCTTCTTTCTCCTGCACCAGAGCAGCCTTCACGTTGTGTAACTCGAAGATGGCTCACCAGCAGCAGGCCAAGCGACATAAGTTCCTCTTCGTTATGGTGGATGGCCTCGGCGACGTGGCTATCCCGGTTCTCAACCACCGCACGCCACTGCAGCACGCCACCACGCCTGTCATGGACGCCATCGCTACGGGCGGGCGCAACGGGCTGATGGACCCAGTGGAAGTTGGCCTCGCATGTGGCAGTGACACTGCTCACCTCTCGATCTTGGGCTACCCGCCTCGCACGTACTTATCGTCTGCTTTAGCTTTATTTTAGCGTTAACCTGAAGACGAGAGATTAAATCGTGTTTGTATCCACTCCCATTCGAACTTGGAAGTTACTATCGAGGGCGTGGGGCCTTCGAAACCATGGGCGCTGGTCTGCCGATGAAGCCAGGCGACATTGCCTTCAAGGTTCACAACAACGCACCACGTTTTTACACCGTCCCTCGACACCACTAATACTCGTGGTGTGCAGTCCAACTTCGCCACGCTGGACCCGAAGACCAACATCGTCGTGTCTCGCAGAGCCGACCGCAACTTCGAAGACCTCGGGCCTCCGCTCTGCGAGTTCCTCAACCACCTGTACTCCCCTCTCCACCCTTTGCTTCAGCGCCGCCAGCCCAGCCTGACCCGCTTCACGACGTGCAGTGAGATCCCCGGTTTTCCCGAGTACCAGGTCGACCTCAAGTACGCCACGGAGCACCGGTACGTCAAGCACCTCACACTATGATCTTCTCACAGAACGTGACTCACACTTGCCCTCACTCGTCCGACCGACTGGGCCAACAGCTGTGGTGTGCGCGTGCGCGGTCCGGGCCTGAGTGACCAGATCTCGGGGACCGACCCGCTCAAGGACAAGTACGCTCACCCGCCGCCATAGCCACCTCTAGAACCTTTGCTTACGTCGAGTTGCCAAACGCCAGTCTTCCGCTGGTCAAGTGCGCCCCGCTGGACGACTCGCCCGAGGCCCAGAAGACCAGCGAGGCACGTCCTCGTCTTCCGGGACTCACGTTGTCAGTGTCGCGCTAACCGGCCTCGGCGACATTGTGCTCTCTTGCTGCTTCCAGATCGTGAATGCGTTGTCGCTGGCCCTCCACAACAAGCTGGTGCAGCACCCGATCAATGAGGCGCGAGGCAAGGAGGGCAAGGACCTGGCCAACGTCATCCTCTTGCGCGGCTGCGGCGGCCTCTATGATGTACATCGAACACCAGCCTCCTTCCTCTCCGCCACTTCGTACTCACCCGACGAGGGACTTGGCTCAGGTGGAGGCTTTTGAGAAGAGGCACGGCCTGAAGGCCTTCATGGTGGCCCCCACGTGCATCATCAAGGGCCTCGGCATGTCGCTTAGCATCGGTACCTTTCAAAGGCCGAGCCGCTTTTTAACACACAATCTGATGTATGAGGTTGGGGCGGGGGGCGTCAACAACAGACATTGTCGACGCGCCGGGCGCAACGGGTGATTACCACACGGACCTGCAGGCCAAGGGGCGGACCGGCGTGCAGACGCTCATCACGCAGGACTACGACTTTGGGTTCGTCCACGTCAAGGCCGTCGACGACGCCGGCCACGACAGGAACATCAACCGGAAGCTCGAGTTCTTGGCCAAGATTGACGAGATGCTGGGCCTCATTGTGGGCAAGCTCATCGAGGCTGAGGCCCAGACGACCCCGGACGTCGAGTACAGCCTGTGCGTCACGGGCGACCACTCGACGCCGGTCCTCTATGGCGACCACTCGTGCGAGCCCGTGCCCTTTGTCATTGGCCGTGCCCGCGATGTGTGGGCCGTCCTCCAGGCTAAGCTCGGCATGGCCGCGGGCGTCACGGCCGCCGAGGCCCAGCGCGAGGCCGCCGAGCGGGTGCGCGGGCGCGTCGGGTGCGACGGCCTGCCCCACTTCTCGGAGATCGACGCCGCGCGCGGCTCGCTGGGCCGATTCCCGGGCAGCGAGGTCATGCCCATCATCAAGAGCTACCTGCGAGTTGCCACCCAGCCCTAAGTGGGACACCTTGTGTCGTCTTGTCGACCAGAGCAGCACGAAAAAGAAAAGAAAAGGCACCGCGAGGCCTGAAAAGATTTCGATTTGTTCTTGGGCTTCCATTTTCTTGTCAAGAAGGCACCCCAAGAGATGGAGGAGGGTCAAGCTACAAATCTGCCGTCTGCGGAGGAGACAGAGCGGAGGCGTGACTCTTCCTCGTCCTCATCATCGAGGCGTGATAGGGACCGTGATCGAGACCGAGACCGTGGGCGAGATAAAGATGGCGATCGCGACCGCAGCGACAAGGATCGATCCTCATCTTCTTCAAGAAGAGATAAAGATAAAGACAGCAAGGACAAGGACCGCGATCGCGATCGCGACCGTTCCTCTCGCCGCAAGGAGAGTTCCAGCAGCAGGAAGCGTTCACGGTCACGTTCGCGGTCTTCTGGTCGCAGCAGCCGACGGTCTCGCTCACGCTCTCGAGATCGATCATCGCGCCGATCTCGTCGCTCAGGCTCTCCCTCCCCTCGCCGCAGGTACACCCCCCACCACGAAATGCGCGTTCCCAATTTCATTCAACTTAATTTTGTCACCTGTTACGTCGGCACTGTGCTGCACAGGAGGAGGTCAGAAAAGAGCGCCTGGGATCAGCCGCCCCCTGGATTTGATGGCAGCAACCCGGCCCAGCTTGCCCAGCTCGCCATGGCCACCGGCGGCGCAGGCCTGAGCGCGCTCAAGCTGGGCGGTCTGCCTGGCGTCCTGCCCGGCGGCCTCCCCATGCCTGGCATTCCCCAGCTGGGCGCGCTGCCCGGCCTCCTGCCCGGCGCGCCGGCTCTGGCCCTGGCCTCACAGCAGTCAGCCCAGCAGGCCGCGCAGATCAACCGACAGGCGCGCCGCCTCTACGTCGGCAACATCCCAGCCGGCGTCAGTGACGTACGCCTCCCTCTTCTTCAGCACCACGTTGGTCTCATAAGCTGACTTGTGATGTGCCAATTCACAGCAAGATCTGGTCGAGTTCTTCAACAAGGCCATGGCTGATGCCAACTTGTCCAAGCCGGACCACCTCCCGGTGGTGTCGTCGCAGCTCAATCCCGACCGCAGCTTCTCCTTTATCGAGTTCTCGACGATCGACGAGGCCACGGCGGGCATGGCTCTCGACGGCGTGACCATGAACGGCATCTCGCTCAAGGTGCGGCGGCCCAAGGACTACGTTCCGCCGCCCGCAGCCCAGATCCCGGCTGAGGGCGCCGCGGGAGGGGCGCCCGGTGTGCACATTCCGGGCATCGTGTCGACCAACGTGCCCGACTCGCCCAACAAGATCTTCATCGGCGGCCTGCCGTCTTACTTGAACGAATTGCAGGTCAAGGAGCTCCTGACCACGTTCGGCCCGCTCAAGGCCTTTAACCTGGTCAAGGACGCCACTACGGGCAACTCCAAGGGCTATGCATTCTTTGAGTACC
>NAVB01000184.1:0-33149 GCA_002179805.1 Acanthamoeba lenticulata | reverse complement strand
AGAGATTACCATCGACGCCTCCGCAGATGCCGTGTGGAAGGTTGTTGGCGATTTTTTTGGCCTCAGCCAGTGGCTGCCCACGACGACTTGCGAGGTGAGTGTTACCAATTCCCCCCCCCCCCCTCTCTTCTTTTCGTACATTTGGCCTCCCATTGGCTGTACCAATTCATTTACACTCCATTTTCACTCTATGGCAGGAAACCGCTGCCGTTGAGGGTAAGAAGACGCGCCTTGTCACTATGACCGTCACGGGCGCCAAGCTCGTCGAGGCTCTGGATGAGGTCAACGACGCGGCGAGGAGCATCAAGTTCCACGTCGTCGAGAGCCCCTTCCCCATCACCAACTGCAACACCGAGGTTCGTTTCCGGCGATTTCCCCCTCCCCCTCGCTTTAATCGATTGTCCTGTCGTCTTACGCTCAGCGGCAACAGATGAAGGTTCATGACCTGGGTGATGGCAAGAGCAAGTTCACCTGGTCCAGCGACTGCGACCCCAAGCCCGGCACGGGCGACAGTGTTAAGCCACTGCTCGCCCAGCTCTACAAGGGCGGCAACAACGCCCTCAAGTCACACATTGAGGAGGAGGCCTCCTCGTAAAGGCTTGGCCTTCGTACAACAACAACAACAACAACAAGAGCAAGAAGGACTCCTCTCGCCGACTGTGGCACCATGTCACCAAGAGGGGCATGTACGGTGGTGAGTGGAGGGACATGTGTGTAGAGTACTTAAAACAACCCTGGACTTTGAATCAAAGCAAAAACACTGCGCCCTGTTTGCTTCCCACTGTTCTGTGCCAGGTGCGGCTGAAAGGAATCTTTGAATGATTGAATATCGGGTACAGCAAGCAAAAAATGAAGTGGCCGGTTAGCTTAGTTGGTAGAGCGTGGTGCTAATAACGCCAAGGTCGTGGGTTCGATCCCCACACTGGCCATTCTTTTTTGCTCGTGTCCAAGTGGTGGCGTGCGAAGCGCAAGACCGCCCTCACCAATTTAGAGGGTGTGAAGCTTCTTCAACAGCTCCATGAGGCGCACAACAAAAAACAGTGGTTCAAGGGATGGCCGTGGGCAGACCGTTTTTTAGAGCAACCCCACGGTCCTAATTTTTGCCAGTGATCATGGCTTCGTCACTACCAAAAACAATACCTCTCGGGAAAGGGAGACAAACTCTTCCATGAACAGCTAATGTTAGGAGAACGTCCGTCTTCGGCAAGAAACAGAACACAAAACCTCAATTACCTTACTTGGACGGTGTGCATTTCTTCATTTACATTGCTCTGTTTTCTTGCTAACTGATCAGTTAGCATAAAACAAGAGGCCATGATTTGATGCGTTGGCTTGGTCGATGATGTTGCTGAACTCTCGCAGGAACCTCAACTCACTGGCGTTGGCATTGTCCTCGCCCTGGGGTAGGTTTACGATCACTGCAGCGATTTCCTCTTTCAGGGCCGTCAGCTCATTGATGGAGTAGAGAGCGTCACCCCCTGCGCCCCATTGATGGCGCCAGGCCCTGTGCAGGAGCGGCAGTCCCGTGTCGTCCATGACCCTGTTGTAGAGCGTCTCCCACACGTCCGTGGGCAGGAACGTCTGCCTGCCTCCTGCCAGTCGCTGTCCAGCAGCATCCGCTTCGAATATGCGTCGTCCATCCATTCTGCTTTGTTGTTGGAGGGTTGAGCTGTATGTTTTAAGGGGTACTAAATGATATTGTCGGGCGATAGTGTACGTTCGGGACGTTAGCCAATAGTTTTGGGACAGGAAAAAAGAAAGAATGTACAACGACCTCTACCTGATCTGTTGTTGCGGTCTCCTTTCATCATTTTCCTCTTTTCCTAAATTTTGGTCTTAAATAAATAATGGCGATCGTCCTTGCCCGAGTCGGTGATCGCCAAGCCTTCGTCGGTCGGGAGCTGGAGGTAGGGCGCGAGCGACGCCGCGCTGTCCATCCCCGAGAACTCGGCCACCACGGGCTCGTTGTCCGCGTCGTCAAGCATGAGCCGCGCGTGATGCTTGCCGCGCGGTCGCACCCACTTGTACCTTTTAAAAAAAATACAAGAATTGATATAAAAATTAATTTTAAATCAAAATTTAAAAGAAATAAATAAGAAAGAAAAAGGTTTGTGGGGAGCATGAAGAACCAGATCCACATGACGATGAGGGTCAGCTGCTCAAAGGTGGTGATGACGTAGGGCAGCCACGTCGACCACCCGTACCCGGCCCATGCCTGTTCAGTCGCGACATAATCGTGACGATGACGATAACGACGATGGTGAGGAAAACGATCTAAGGAGGAAGACAACGATGAAGATGAAGATGAAGAAAGAGACGGACCAGGGAGCAGATGAGGAAAACGTTGCCGGGGCCCTGCACCAGCAGCATCACGATGCTGAGCTGTCCCGTGTCCTGCCGAGTGGCGCACATACAACCGCGTGTGAGGCCATCGCCGATGCAAAACACCGTGTTGTTGTTGTTGTTGTTGGGAGTGGCAGGAGGCCGTCGTGGTGGGCGCACCTTGGCGCGGAAGGTCATATAGATCTGCGGCAGCCACACGAAGCCGATGATGATCGACGAGATCAGGCCCAGCGCGTCGGCATAGCCCGTGTACGTCTGCGCACACAAGCAAACAACATGTCTCGCGCGTGAGTTTGATTCGAGGATACATGACCAAGACGATGAGGACGACGATGATAAAGACAAAGAGTTTGATGATGATGATGATGATCAAGAGGATGATGATGATCATTGTCGTTTTCTTCGTCAATAGTGAAGAAACGGGGCGGACGCGTACGTAATTGCTGTGCCCGACAAAGGCGATAAAGAAGACGGCCGAAAGCGCGAGGACCACGACGCTCACAAAGTTGAGGATCAGCATCAACCGCGCGTTGAACTGATGAAGCAAAGCAGCAGCAGCAGAAGAAGAAGAAGATGATGATGAAGGATCGAAACGCGTCAGCTTTAGGGGAGCAAGCGCAGGGCCGAGAAGAGAGAAAAAGGACGAACCTGGTCCTGCAGCTTGAGGGCGCGGGAGCGCTGCTCCGTTGGGGTGATGTCAAAGAAGTAGACGACGCAGATGAACAGGAAGAAGAGGGCCACGGGCCCGACGAACAGCTGCATCAGCGGGAGCAGCTCCTCGAGCACTTGCCCAAAGTTCTGCCGCAGGCGGCTGCGTGAGCGCAACATAAAGAAGATGGAGAAGAAGAAGAAGAAGAGGAGCTGCGGACGCACGAGGTAGCGGCAGCATTCGACGAGGTCCCACCCGAGCATGAGGGCGTTGATAAAGGTGAGGTAGCTGCAGATGAAGGACAGCCACATGGTCAACACGCTCACTCCCTCGCTTGATCTTCGTGCAAAAATCGAATAGAACTGTCAACGAGAAATCTGATTATGATACGCAGGTCTACAACGACAAACAGAGAGGGGAGGTGCAAAGTGCCTGTGGTATGTAAGAAATGGTGATTCCTGTAATAATCATCGAACCAATCAACAGCTCGGCGACCGTGCGATCCTTGTAGCAGGAGGCAGCTGCCATTCTCGTGCGCTTTGGGTCGATGTGTGTGTTGCTCGGCCTCTTGGATTATTGTTGGTGTTTTGTGTGCTCAACGGAATTTCAACAACGCCAGCAGAGCAAACTTGTGCGAACTGAACATCGCCCAAGAGCTTTGCCGACGCTGTCACCGCCTTATTGGCCTCCTTTGACAAAGGAGGTCTGTCTACTCGTTTTTGTAGTGGAAGTGAAAGACTGATGGAGCCATTGGGGAATGCTACGAACACCAACAAAACGGTGGTGGGACACTCCCAGAGTCGAACTGGGACCTCCTTTATCATGCATGGTTACTGCGCCGAAGCGCAGGTGCCTCATAAGGCTTTGTTCCTGGGACCTTCAAGGTGGGATGCCATCTTACCCCAAATGTCCCACCGGAAATACCACGCGATAGGGCGCCGTCTTATCCCCACGCTTGCCCCGCCACCATCGATTGTGGTTTTAAATCAATTCGCCAAACAAACACCGAAAAAGCACAAGCTGCACATTTACAGGCCAAGCAAGCTGCGGATGGCCTTGATCTCCCGCACCGACAATTGGCCTGCACAGAACCAACATGAAGTCAGTTCATTTCGAGTTAAAATATTTTTTAAAAATAAACCAAGAAATTAAAAAGGTCAGAAAAACAAAGAAAGCATAAAGCACCGGGCGCGGCCTTGGACGGGAGCAGCGGGTGGGTGACGGGGGTGAGGAAGCGGTTGAGCGCGCGCGAGATCTTTCCCTTCTCGCCGGCGGCCAGGGCGATGGTCGGGAAGTCGCGCAGGTGGGGCAGCGTCTCGCGCGCCTTCTCCACGCCGTGGCGCAGAGTCCACACGTCGCGCTCCTCAAAGGCAAACGTCACCACCTTGACCACGTCGATCAGCGGCTTCTCGCCTTCACCGCCGCCGGGCTGGCCCAGCGCATAGCAGCGCTGCAGGGCGCGGACGACCTCGTCCTCGCTGCGCACGGGCTCGCCAAACTGGTGGTACGAGGCGATGACGCGGGTGATGCCGCCGAGCGCGCGGCGCTGGTCCAGGATCTGCGCGACGAGCTCCGGCCGCAGGGTGACCTCGAGGTCGATGAACTCGACGCCGAGCCTGAGGGCCAGCGCAAACAGCCGGGCCGCGTGGGCGGCGCCGGCCTCAGTGGTCTCGTCGTAGCGGCCTCCCTGGCCCGCCGTGCGAAGGGTGAACAGGACGGGCTTGTCCGTGTGGCGCCGCAGCAGGGCGAGCTGCTCGCGCACAAACTCCTCATCCTGCCGCTCAAGCAGGTCGACTCGCAGCTCGAGCAGGTCGACGTCGGCCGCGAGCTCGTCGACGTGGGCCACGAGGTCCTCCACGCGCGGGCTGGTCAGCGAGAGGAAGTAGCTCTCGTCCCGGGCCGGCGGGGCCAACGGCTGCCGTACGCGCTGGACAAGCCCAAACAGGCCGCGCTCGGCCGCCTGCCAAAAGGCCTCCTCGTCCTCGTCGTTCTCGCGGCGGCGGCCGATGTAGAACTCGAGGTCGGCCGCGCGCTCGTAGAGCGGCTGCCTCCGGGCCCAGATCTGGCGGATCTCCTCGCCGAGGTCGGCCCGGCTCTGGTCGCTGCTGAGGTAGGCCACGACGTCATCCAGGTTGCGCCGGAGCTGTACGAGGACGACGTCGCGCTTCTGCTTCTTGTCGACGAGGTAATCGAGGGCCGTCGGGGTCTCGACGATGCCGCCGCCGGTGGACACGACCGTGCGCGTCGGGTGCGTGTCGACGACACGGCGCACGAGGGCCTCCTCCTGCGCGCGGAAGGCCGGCCAGCCGTGCTTGTCCACGAACGCCTTGATCGGCTCGCCGATGACGGTCTCGAACTCGGCGTCGATGTCGATGAACTGCCACTTGAGCCGCTCGGCCAGCGCGCGGCCCATCGTGCTCTTGCCTGACCCGCGCATGCCCACGATGACCACCGAGCGCTGGTCGGCCTCTTCTTCGTGCGACTCTGTCGACGAGGTCGTCGTGGTCTCGTTTTTGTCGACGAGGCTGGCCTGCTGCTGCTTCTCGCCTTCGGTGGCGGGCACAGAGAGCTTGACGCCGAATCGGAACTCGAGATCGTACCAGAACTCGGGGTAGGTCTTGTCCACGCACTCCTTGTCCGTGATCACAATGCCCGGCACCACCGTGCCCAGCACGCCAAAGCTGCAACAAAAAATCAAGAAATTAATTCATTTTCATTTTCGCTAGAGAGATATTAAAAAAAGATAGAAATAAAAATAAAATACCTCATGGCGATACGGTGGTCGCGGTAGCAGTGGATGTGAGCTCCGTGAAGCTTGGAGATGTCGCCGCCACAGCCGTCAATTTCCAAACCTGGACCAGGAATGTTTGGTTTTTCTCAGAATATTGTGGAAAATAATGATAACAAATTAAAAAAATTATAGCGAGTACCGTCTTCAAGCTCACGCGCGACGACGCCGAGCTTGCCAAGTTCGGTGACCATCGCGGCGATGCGGTTGCACTCCTTGACCCGCTGGTTGGCGATGTTGTAGATGCGCGACGTGCCCTGTGCCGTTTGTGTTTACGCGCGCGTGATGTGTTGCATGAGCAAGATGATCTGAAAGAGGAGGCGAGAGGTGCATCGTACGGTGGCCACGGCGGCGAGGACGGCGACGGTCATGAAGGTGTCGGTCATGGACGACATGTCGATGTCGACAGCCTTGAGTCCGCCGCGCGCGGGGCCCTTGACCGTGGTCGACGTGCTGGTCTGGTTGACCGTGCAGCCCATCTTCTCCATGACCGTGTAGAACTGGGCATCGCCCTGCACGCTGGCCGAGCCGATGTTGTCGACCGTGATTTCGCCGCCGGTGATGGCCGCCAGCGCGAGCGGATACGACGCCGACGACGCGTCGGGCTCCACCACAAAGTCCTGGTTGTTGTCGGCGACGCGTCGCTTAGTGTCGACACATGACCTTGCTGACGTGGCACTGCGGGAAGGAGCGCACCTTGGGGTTGTGGTAGACGCCGCGGGGGATGAACCACGAGATCTTGAGGTGGCCCTGTTCGTCCTTCTGCGAGGTGTCGACAACCTTGACGCCAAACTGCTGCATGACCTTGATCGTCATCTCGATGAAGGGCTGCGAGACGGCCTCGCCCTTGATGCGGAGGTCGACGTCGTGCAGCGCGTACGGGGCCGACAGCAGGATGGACGACACGTATTGGCTGCTTAGCTTGGCCGACAGGTTGATGGCGCCGCCCTGGAGGCCTTGGCCGCCCACGACCTCGATCGGGAAGTAGCCCTCCTTCTCCAGGTAGTTGATGACGCACCCGTTCTCGCGCAGGGCCTCGACCAGGTCGCTGATGGGCCGCTCCTTGAGCCTGTCCACGCCCGTCAGGATTGTCGACACCTTGTCCGTCGAGCCTGGCCACGTCTCGGAGTTAAAAAAAGAGCGAAGCCAGCCGGAGCTGAAAGAGCGAAAAGCGACGGGTCATACCGGGAGGCGGCGTGACGAGGGTGCACATGGTGGTCAGGAAGCGCGAGGCTGTGCCGGCATTGCCCAGGAAGAACGGGATCTCGGGCTCCTTTGGCGGCTGGAGCTGTCCGCCGCTGCCCTTTATGTAGAGCGTCTGCAAACACCACAACAACGATGAGCTCTTCATCTTCATCATTATTATCGCCATCATCATTACGTACCAGGCCCTGGTCAAGCCACTTGTACTGGACGCCGAGTCGGCGGAGGGCCGCCAGCATGACGTCCGTGTCATCGGCCGAGAGGAGGCCCTTGATGTGGCACTCGCCTGCCGCCCAGGATCACAAAAGGACAATGAGCCCAGAGGCCTCATGTTGTGCATGGCGAGGACGATGGGGAGGGCACCTTCGCCGAGCGCGGCGAGCGTGAGGACGCGGTTGGAGATGGACTTGGAGCCGGGCACGGTGATGACGCCGCTCAGCCCGCTTGGCGTGGGCGCCACCTCCACCGACGGCAGCAGCACAAATCTGCACATTTCATGTATTAATGAGGAAATCTTTAGAAATACATTATTATAAATTATTGTTGCATTTTAAGAATACTAACATGAAAAAACAAAAAATAAGTATTTTAATTTTAATAAAAAGAAAACGGGCGAAGATACCGAAGGATGTCGCGGTCGACGACCACGGGATGCTCGAAGACATCACCAAAGTCCTTGACGATGACGCAGCGGATGTTGCTGTTGGCGTTCTTCTTGTCGATGAGCATCTTGTTAATCAGGTCCTCCGGGGTAAAGTCCAGCGTGCCCTCCTTCCGGCCGCCGCCCTGCTGCTGCTCACCGCCCTGCGGCACGACAAAGACCAACAACGTCAACTACTTCATCATCTTCACCTTCAACTCGATCAAAGCCACCATCCTTTTCCATCGAGTGGACCGCCAGGAGGCAGAAAGGGACCTTCTTGGGCTTGGGGATGACGACGGGCAGCTTGTAGGCCTGGAGGCAGCGGGTGAGCCGGCCGAGGAAGTTGAGGTTGTGAAGGTGGTTCATCTTCTGGGCGAGCTTGCTCTCGAGGACCATGCCGATGGAAACACACTCGCCGTGCAGGAGGAGCGGGAAGGCAAAGGCCTCGATGGCGTGGCCGATCGTGTGGCCGTAGTTGAGGATGCAGCGGAGGCCGGCCTCGTTGGGGTCGGCGGCCACCACTTCGGACTTCATCCGGGCCGAGCGCAGGACAAGCTCGCGCAGGAGGCGCTCCTCGCGGTTGTTGAGGATGCCGTCGACGTTGGTCTCCAGCAGTTCGAACAGCTCCGGGTCGCGGATGACGCCCGATTTGATCACCTCGGCCAGGCCGTTGCAGAACTCGCGCTGTGGGAGGCTCTTGAGCAGCGAGAGGTCGATGTACACGGCTCGTGGGTGGTGGAAGGCGCCCACAAGGTTCTTGCCCGCTGGCGGGTTGAGCCCCGTCTTGCCTGTGCGTAGCAATTTTGAGAGGAAACATTCTTTTAATCAACTGAAATAAAAGAAAGAAAAATAGAATGAAATGTCTGTGTGTGCCCGTACCGCCGATGGAGGAGTCGACCATGGCGAGGAGCGTGGTGGGCACCTGGATGAAGGGCACGCCTGGAGAGTCGGGAAAGAGATCTTGGTTTGTATCATCATTCCAGATAAAGTAGAAAAAAAAGTCAAAATCTTAATCTTGAAATAAAAGCGAACGTGCGCTGTGGGGGCTGCTGGCGCACCTCGCAAGTAGGTAGCGGCCACGAATCCAGCAAGATCGCCTATGACACCACCGCCCAGAGCGATCTGCAGTGCAGAGGCAGTGTAAGACAAAGAAAGACAAAAATCAGCTGAGCAGAGCGCACGATGCAAGTGTCGCGATTGCAGGCCTTGGCAAGCATGAAGTCCTCAATCTCCTCCTTGACACCTCGGCTTTTGGTCTCTTCGCCAGGCGGCAGGACCTTCACGAAGGGCTTGACGTGAAGCACCTTCTCAAAGGTAGAGATGAAGGCCTGGCCGTAGAGCCCAAACACATTCGAGTCAGTGATGATCACGAACTTGACCGCCTTGGGCACGCGTGCTCGTATGTCCCTCGCAATCCAGCCCTTGCGCAGGATCTCGTTGCCGATGACAATCGGCTCCTTGCCGCCCTCCACGAGCTCTACCGGCACATCCTCCACCACGAATTCTACTTCCCTCTTCTTCATGATCTGTCTTGCACTCACTCAGTCGATCTCTTCTCAGCGCGTGGCGTGTGTGTGGCGTCAAGTGTTTAGTTTGTTTTCTGTGGTGTATTCCGCCAGCCCAGCCCAGAAGCCCAACATGACATGCCAAGACACCAACCCACCAACAGCAAAGCGACGCCGCGACCTCATGCACAAGAACGCGACTGGAGTCGGTGCGTGGACTCGTGTGCACAACAACATGCTCAACGAACCAAAGAGCTCTCTGGAGCGTTTTATGAAGATTTAATGCGGCTTCGTTGAGGTCCACTCCCAGGCCGCCACCTTGAAGGTGTACGTCTGCACGCCGTCCACACACGCCCTTTAGTGATGGTGCACGCGGGGTGGCTAGCATGATGAGGAACAGCAAAAGGCGCACCGTCAGGTGGTAGCCTTCGCGAGAGTCCCTGCACGAGCACCACACAAGGCAAGCAAGTACACCACATGTCAGAAAACGTTGCCGCTCTTCTGCAGGGCGAGGCAAAGTAGGGCGCGTGCACGAACATGACAGAGCAGTCGGCGCACACGGTCGTGGACTTGCAGACGATGGCGCATGTGGGCGGCGAGGCATCCACGATCACCGAGGAGTAGAAGGTGGGCTTGAGCACCATGACGCCACCGGCCCCGGTCGCTAGCCATGGGATACCAGGTGAGGCCTCGGGCGCAGATTGAAGAAGAAGAAGAAGAAGAAGAAGGATGAACTCAGGCGCACAGCTTACCGTAGGTGTAGACGAAGCGACCGGTGTCACAGGACTCGATGACGACGTCGTCGTGCGTCGTGCGGTTGGGCCTCAGCCAGGGCGTATGGCCCGAGCCCACGCACGGGCGCCAACTGGTCTCGCTGCGAGTAACAGGCACAAGGGTGGCGTCAGTAAAACAACATGACGAGAAAGGCCAACAAGGAAAGAAGCTGTACTCGACGGTGATGTTGAAGACGATGAGCGGCTCCTTGTCCGCTGGGAATTGGAGCACATAAAACAAAATTTTAGCAAGGAGGACCAAGGAATGAAGAGGTGGGAAGAAGGGAAAGAGGAAGATGCAAGGACGCTCACCATCATCACTGATAACGACGGCAGAGGAGGTAGATGTGAAAACGGCAGCCATGGCCACGGCCAGGAGGACCAGAGCGACCGCGGCTCCGCGGGAAGCTGGAAGAAGATGAGGCATGCTGATACTGGGGGATAGGACACTGACTGGAGTGATATGGGATGGAGTGGGCTTGAGCAGACTTACGCGTACGCAGTGCCAAGGAGGGACCCACCTCAAGAACGGAAGTTTCAAACAACAAACCTTCTTCGCTTTCGCTTTTGCTGTCTTCTGGGCGAGTCACCATTTTTCGCCCTGGAACGTCTACAGAAATGCTCATATAAGGAGGGCGAATCGAGCGGAAATATGCCCCTGAATTTAAGTTTGAAAGCCATTTTATTTTTTAAAAAAAAAATCAAAAAAAAGCACCATGGAGGCGGTGAGCCGAACGAGCACCGAGCTGCGGTTGGAACTGAAGGGCTCACGGCGGCAGCGCTTCGCCGCTGTGGTCTTCCTGGCTGCGGGCCTCCTCATTGCCCTTGTTCTTGGCTGGCGAACCCGTCTGCGCTGTTTCCCGTGGTGCGCCCCCTTCAAGCCCAATTTTAATCGATCATTTTGCCTGTTATTTATTGAAATAAAAATACTTTAAAATTATTGAACTTTATTCTTCTCAAAAAAAAGGTCGGAGGCGCTGTCCCCGGCCGAGGCGCTACGCGACGGGTGGTGCGTGGTGCGACGGGAGAACATGTGGATGTGGAGCGAGCGCAGTGTGCAGATGGCACACATTCGCGCCGCGCTGCTGGAGGGCTCCGGCCTGGCTTCCCGTGTGACCCTTCTCCTCATGCCCAAGGCACGTCACCTCGACCACATCCCACTCTTCTGGCGTCTCAACCTGACCCTGGCGCGCGCACGCGGGAGCAGAGGCGCCACCCGCGCCGGCCCTCGGCGGCCGGCCAGGACCAGACCAGCGGCGAAGTGCGACAACAGCACCAACAACAACAACAGCAGCCCGAGCCGCAGCCGCAGCCCAGGTGCCGCCGCCCGCAGGGCTCGAGGCCTCGCAGGCTTGAGCCCTCACCAACGTCCTCGTGTGTCGTGCAGGGCCGAGCCAGAGGAGGAGGCGTCGCACGAGGACGTCGTGCAAGAGGATGAACAGCGGCAGCCGTACGAGGACCGGCGTGGCCGCACGCTGTCCAGCGGGGCGAGGCACGGGAACAGCAACATTGACGACGACGAGCCGCAGGAGCTGCCGCTGACCCACTACTACTCATTCACGGGCTACGCCGACAAGCTACGCATCGTGCGCCGGGTCAACGAGTTGATCATATCCTCACACCACCCACCTTTTTCATCCTCTTTATCTTGATTTTCATCTCCATTTCCCGTCGCGTGTTCCTTGACTCTTCCCCGCTTCGGGCTCACGCCAATGACTGGCGGCCGCCACCACGCGACGGCGAGGGCGACGTGCAACAGGGGGAGGTGGCCATTGACACGGTGCTGCTCGACGAGGAGCTCGACGACCGATGGTGCGTCAACGCGGACGCTCGTGCGTGCGGACCTGCTGGAAGCTAACGCGCCTTTGGGGGGACGGGGCTTTGATGCAGGCTCGCCTATGGATGCAGCGCGCTGTTCGTGTGCTCGTTCGTGGCGCTTCTCTTTGCCTCCAAGCGCGAAATCTGCATCATCGACAAGAACGAGAACGTCGTGCGTGACGGCTCCCACAACTGCTGTCGTTGTTGACGTCCACTTTTTTGAATTTTTAATTTATATTTTTTGTCATTTATTTATTATTCTTCGCCTCCCAGCTGGCCATCATCCGGCGCAACCTGCGGGGACGGCACGAAGAGCTGTACGCGTGCCAGGACGTCGGGCTGGTGGAGATCCACAGGGCCACCCAGAACCGAAAGACCGAGTTCAACGTCTTACTCAACATCGAGAACCCGTACTCGTCCTGGGTGCCCCTCTCCCTTCACGGCACCTACGCCTCAGAGGAAGAAGCAGAGGAAATATGCTCAGAGATCAGGGACTTCATTGGCCTACGATCCTGGCAAGACGTGCTTCAGCTGAAGAAGCTGAGCTGAGCCCTTGTGGGGAAGTGCAGGAACAACTTTGCGCCCTATTAAAATTCAATTTTATCATCAATTGTTTGATTCGGACTTGAGCGTATCCCTTGGTTGTGGTGGCTGTGGAAGCTGGCGTGGTCGCAGCAGCATGGATGAAGCGAAGGGCGGCCCGTGCATATCCGCATGCAGCTTCAACACCAAGCAACAACTACCCCTGGCGTTCCATGCTGCATTCCGAAAATTCTTTGCTCGGTGCCCCGTCTTTGTTCACTGAAAGTGCCAACCGCCTCTGTAGTGAAGTGCGTGGGCAAACGACCAAGTTTCTTAGATGGATGAGCACCACAACCTACTCGAGCACATGCAGACAAGCCTAGACTACTTGCCCCTGGAAGTCTTGGCCCTAATCATGGACCAGCTCCTTGCCGAGTCTGAGTCAGCGAGCTGGGTGGTGTGCCGCTTCGTGTGTCGAACGTGGAATGAGCTCCTCACCGAGCTGCGCCGCGCCGGAGGCCTCCAGAGGTACTACTTCAGGCGCTACGGGGTGATGCTCTCCTCGGCGAGGCTGGACCCGGACACCGACGACAACGATAAAGAAAGCGCTGACGACCAACGCCTCCGGAGCTGCCGGGCCCTGCTGGCGGGCCGCCCCCACCTCCCCCGCCGCCCCCGCTGGTGGCCGAGGCGCCCTACGTGCTTGTGCGTGAGGCGGCCAAGGAGATCGACATTCGCGCGCCCAAGGACTACACCGCCCGCCTGGCCGCCCTCGGCTGGCTCCCGCTGCTCAAGTGGGCGCGTGAGAATCGATGTCCTCTCACGCGAGAGACGGCGGTTGCCGCCGCGCGCTGCGGCCGCATGGACGTGCTCGAGTGGCTTCATGAGACCGGATGTCCGATGGACGTGCGCGCGAGCGTCGAGGCAGCCAAGGCGCGAAACTGGGAGATGCTTCGGTGGATGAGCGCCACTTCATGTTGTCCGATCAATGAGTTGACCCTCAACACCGCGGCTCGAGCTGGCGACCTGGAGCTCTTCCAGTGGCTGGAGTCTGTCACTGGCGGCTGGGTCGACCATCGTGCGGCGTTCGAGCACGCCGCAGCCGGAGGTCACCTCGCCATCCTATACTACATCAACGCCAAAAGAAGGGTGATGTTGTCCGAGAAAATGGTCATGAACGCTGCCGCGGAAGGCCATCTGGACGTGCTCAAGTGGCTTGCGACCCTCTACTCGCCGCGCCGTGTGGCGCAGGATTGGGGCATGTGCTCAGCAGCCGCGCGTGGAGGGCACATCGAAGTGCTTAACTGGGCTTTGTCCATTGGCGGCCGCCTCTATCCCTTCGCGTTGGCAGAAGCTGCCGCGAGCGGACAGCTCGAGATGGTGAAGTGGCTGCGCAACGTGCAGCAATGCCCGTGGAATGAGGAGGTCACGCATTGGGCGGCGTCCCAAGGCCATCTGGAAGTCCTTCAGTGGCTGCACGCGAACGGCTGTCCGCTGGACGCGACACGTAGCATCAACGCCGCAGCTCTGGGCCGACACAAAGCCGTGGTCGCGTGGCTGTGTGGACTCTCCAAGTAAGATTGGTCTTTTCATTTCTCTCCTGCGACTTCAAGCTAAAATTCTGTAATCATTTCGGTCTCATTTCGGTTTACGTTTCATTTTTCGGGTCTGTGTTGCCTTGGCGCTGAGCTCAGCAGCCACACACACACATTCAACAGTTTCCTCTCGTGGTTTGTTCGAGGATAGACATTCAAGGAACGCGTTTGAACATCGAAGCTTGCCATCTCAGCTCCCTCAATTGGCCAATCGTTGAGGTCATAACAATCACGTTATTTGCGAAAAGTGCTCGATAATCGAGATCATTATCGACTTCTCAAAATGGCGGCTGATGGAAAAAATGCTAAGCACACATTGAAGATGCTTCTTGTTGGTGACAGCGGTATGAAGCTTCCTCATCTCCAACTGGGCATGGCGATGCTTTGCCAATGGCAAGTTCTTGTTTTTTCTGATTGCATCAATGCTTGCGTAGGTGTCGGTAAGAGTTGCCTCTTGCAGAGGTTCTCCGACGGAACTTTCACCCACAGCTTCATGCCCACTATTGGGTATCTTAATCTCCTTTGCCTCAAAAGGAGACTCAATTCGTTCTCATTTCGCCCCTTCTCCTCTTGCCTATCTTCAGCATCGATTTCAAGGTGCGCACGGTCCCCATTGAGGGCAAGGAGATCAAGCTCCAACTGTGGGACACAGCCGGCCAGGAACGCTTCCGTACGTTCATTGTCCTCCATTCTACTCAAAATGTGAAGGGGATTGATTTGCCTTGCTTCTCGGCTTCTACGTATCAATCCATCAACTTGCTCATGATATGGTCTCGACATGCACACGTGGGGGCTTTTCCTGTCTGCAGGCACCATCACGGCGGCCTACTACAGGGGCGGCCACGGCGTGGTTCTCGTCTACGACGTCACTGACCAGAACTCGTTCAGCCGTACGTCCCCTTCCTTTCTCGATCCCCTTGTCTTTGTCATTGTCGTTGTCACCATCGTCTTGGCGTTGTTGTTGTTGTTGTTGTAGTTGCTGGGCTAATGCTTCATCTCGTATGATGATGATGGTGGCTCGTGCGCGCACACAGACATCAAGGTGTGGATGAAGGGCATCGAGCAGCACGCCTCGCAGGGCGTGAACAAGATCCTCGTGGGCAACAAGGCCGACATGGACGACAAGAGGGTGAGCACTTCACCCCTTTCTCTCTTCTCTCTCTCTCTCTCTCCACTTCCCACGCTCTGAGCACTCACCACCACCATCATCATCGCCTCGCCGTCGTCGTCATCATCACCACAATCAGGTGGTCACCACGGAACAGGGCCAGGAGCTCGCCGAGAAGTACGGCATCAAGTTCTACGAGACCTCTGCTAAGACGGTACACACGCCTCCTTCTTCTTCGCGATGGTGGTGGTGATGGTGGTAATGACGACGACGACGATGGTGATGGTGGCGGGGGCACAGGGCCAAAACGTGGAGGAGATGTTCCTCCTGCTGGCCAAGGAG
This sequence comes from Acanthamoeba lenticulata, assembly GCA_002179805.1. Classification (NCBI taxonomy): domain Eukaryota; phylum Discosea; order Longamoebia; family Acanthamoebidae; genus Acanthamoeba; species Acanthamoeba lenticulata. Next base: position 17,860 of record NAVB01000184.1, on the reverse strand, counting down.
ATCAAGCATCGAGTCATCGACCCCATGGGCGACGAGCCCGACGAGTCTCTGGTGCGTGCCGTTCCCCTTTTTCTGTTGAAGCAAGATGATGGTGGTGGTGGTGATGCTGATCGTGGCGATGGTGGTGGTGCAGAGCACGTCATCGGGGTCGGGCACGTCGGGTCGAGTGGACCTGACCAGCGGCGGCGGTGGTGGTGGCCAGACCGGCCAGGCCGCCGGTGGTTGCTGCGGCGGCGGCAAGTAAGTGGGTGATGATGATCATCTGAGGAAGAGCAGGAAACGGAGGCGGTGTACGAGGTGAGCGAGGAGGCGGGACCCAAAGGATCGTCATCAAGCAAGAACAAGAACGTTCCCAGGGCATGCAAGTAACAAAAACAAGTGCGAAGAAGAAGAAGAAGAGGCGGAGCAGACGAGAGCAACCGCTGGGCCAAGTGAAGTTGCGCTCCAAGGTCAAGAGAAAGAGAGAAAGAGTGCAAGGCTTATATAAAATAAGGGAGTTACAAGCAAATTTGGGCAACGGCTTCAAGAACAGAGAGAGAGAGAGAAGGAAGAGGGGCGCAGCAGCACCGATCGTAGCAGATCGCGCACTTGGACTTGTCGTCAGCCTCCTCCTTCAGCCGCAGCTTGAGAGAAGAAGAAGATGGAACTGCAAGAGGAGGTCATGATGGAGGAGCTTGGGTCATTCTCGCCCAGGTCGATCCGCACACTCCGTTGGCGTCCTCCTGTCCCATGGCAGCCGTTGGAGCACCACCAGGCACAGCTGCGCGATTGCGTTTTATGAGATCCAAAATACTCGATCACTGACAAAACTCATATGTCGGCAAGAAGACAATGTGGCCGAGTGGTTAAGGTGCCTCGCTGCTAACGAGGTGGGGTTTCCCCGCGCAGGTTCGAATCCTGCCATTGTCGATCTGTTTTTTGGGCAGCTCCTGAAGAGTAGTGGCTTTCAATGGTTGGATGAACAGCGCAGCTGGCGGCAAGAACGCGTGTTAGGGCACTCACTTCTTCATTCCCTGTTTTTGCTGGCGGGGGTGCGCCTCTTCATTTTCACGGCGACTTGTGGCGACGGCACTCGGATTACGTCCTGCACGCTTCGCATCTTCTCGCCTGTCGTGTGTGTGTGGCGTTTGAGCAGGGGTACGCGTTGTGCGCGGCGGGAAAGAACGCGCGTGCGTGTGTGCGTGTGCGCGCACGTACCAGGCTTGAAGCCATACACAGGCCGCTCGTTCTTCCAATAGGCCAGCCGCGGCAGCTTCTTCCGCTGACTCCGGCGCGCTGGCTTCGCCGGGCTCTGCGTCGTGGAGGCCTCGCCAACATCAGCTTCACACATGACACACGACACACAAACATGCACATGACACACACGCGCGCGCCTGCGCACCCACCTTGAAGAGGGTCTCGGTCTCCTCGACGAGGCTCTCGTTGGCCACCCACGTCTCGTCGTTGGGGTCGACAAAGGTGGCCGCCTCCTCGAAGCTCGTCGCCAGCGACGTCGACGTTGTCGTCGTCGTCGAGCTCTGATCGAGTGACGACACGGACGACTCGGCGGCCCTCGCCGCCGCCGCCGCTGACGTCCGGCCGCGCCCGCGGCCACGCCCACGGCCGCGGGGTGACGGCGGCGTGACCGGGGACGACGGTGCCGGGCTCTTGAGCCGCGCCGTGGCGTAGCGCACGGCCGGCGGCGACGCCGGCGGCAACGACTCGTCGTCCGCGACAAACGATGACGGCGTCGTCGACGTCGGGGACGACGGGCCAGTGTCCATGCTCACCGCCTCCAAGTCTGGAGCCACCACAAGGTCGTCAAAATAATAGAAGAAAAAGAAGGAAAAGAAACAGCAGCGGAGACGACTTACCATCAGAGCCAAACGCAGAGGCACCGCCACTGGGCTCGTCGACGGTCAAGCCGGAGACGTCGCCACTGGCCCAGTCGGCGGCATCGGGCGAGGCCGGCGGAGAAGGCGAGGGCGGTTTGCGGGCCGCAGCCTTTGTTTTCGTTGTAGTTGTCGCTGTCGCTGTCGTTTTCACTTCGTTTTCGTTCTTCTTCTGCAGCGCCTTGGACGCGGCGACGACGACATTGGTCTTGGTCTTACTCTTTTTGGCCTCATTCTCGATCTCGTCTTTCTTCGCCCTCTTCTCGTCTTTCTTCGCCGTCGTCATCGCTGTCGTCGAGGGCTTGGGCTTCTCCTCCTGCTTCTTGAGCTTCTTGCTCGGGCGCTCGTTCTCTTCTTCTCTCCGCCGCCGCCTGTTCTTCTCGTCCTCCACCGATGCATCACCATCGTCATCTCCATCATCGTCATCAACAGCCGTGATCTCACGTCGTCTCTTCTGCTCCTTCACCGTATCCATCTTCTTGGTCCTCTTGGCCTTGGTCTTTGGTTCATCCTCACCATCATCGTCCGTCGTCGTCGTCATCGTCGTCGTTCGCTTCTTCCCTCCGCGCGGCGGCGACACAGGCGACGACGACGGCTTCGTCGTCCTCGACGTCGCCTTCGTTTTCTTTCCGTTTTCGTTCTTGTCAACAGGCGCGCGACGCGTCGTCGTTGTTGTCGTTTGCCGTCGTCGGCCGCTCGAAGCCTTCTTATCCACTTCTTCTTCCTCCTCGACATGCTCACGACCATTCGCTTCGTCTTCGTCCTCTTCGTCTTCTTCGTCTTCGTCTTCATCTTCGTCATCATGGGCCCTGCGAAGGCGGCGAGGGCGGCCGGCGTCGTCCATCTCGACGAGCAGCACCTGGGGCGTGGGCGGCGCCTGGACCGACATGGTGGTCGTCGCAGCTGTTGACATCGTCGTCGACGAAGACGGCAGCCAAGAGCTCGGTTCCTCCATGAGGCCATCATCCTTGTCGTAGTAGTTGTTGGTGTTGTTGTTGGAGTCATCGTCCTGACCGACGTCGGCCGCGGAGCTGATCGACGAAGCAGTTGTTGACATGGATGTCATCGTCGTCGCCATTGACAGGTCGTCGGTGACCTTGGCCTTCCTGGCCAGCAACTTTGTCTGTGTCGTCTTTGTCGTCGTTGTCGTCGTCGTTGTCCCCTTCTTGGTCGTCGTTGTGGTCGGCGGAGTCGTGGTCGTCGTCTTCATCGTCGCCGTCGGCTTGGCCTTTTGCGTCAAGATCTTCGCCTTCTTGTTCTTGTTATTCTTCTTCTTCTGGAGCGCGGGCGTGGCGGGCACAATCGACAGGCCCGACGTGTCGCCGCCATCAACGTCGTCGTCGTCATCGTCACGATCATCCTCGTCGTGGTTGTTGCGTGCCACGAGCTTGGCGGGAGCGGCCAGCGACGCTGCGCGGGGCCTCGCGCCCGTGGCGGGCGTGGTGGGCGAGAGGACGGGCGGGCTGACCCAACCTGGCGACGACAGGGCGTCTTCGTCGTCGAGGCCGCCGCGCAGGGCCTCGTGAGCCCGCGAGACACGGCGAATGGGCGTGAGGAGGTTCAGGTCCACGAGGCCCTCGTCGTCCCCTGACCTCGGCGAGACGGCCAAGGAGGCTCGTGGCCTCGACAAAGAAGCGGTGCGAGTCCGGTTTGGAGGTGCGGCAGCGGCTTCGAGCTCTGCTCCAACTTCGCTAATCTCTTCCTCCACTTGGTCTTCCACAACATCGAACCTTGCCTCGTCCTCGTCTAGATGAGGAGTTCCACTAAGCTTTAAAAAGTTGAAGGAGAGCTTGGAAAAGAAGTCGTACCCGAGGAGCTGTCGAACCAGTCGTCTACGTTGTCCATGTCGTCGGCATCTTTAAGAACGTTCGCTTTGGGCACAATTCCCGTCTTACTACAAATTGAATTTTATAAAATGCGGTCCGTTAACGGCTAACTCTCCTCCATGGATAAAAATTGCAAGAGCTTACCGGCCTACAATGCCCAGGAGCGCTAGATTGGCACCCGCACTAAGCCGCGGCGCACGAAGCGACATGGATACTTGCACAGCTCGATGAGTCGGTTACGCTTCTTGTGTGCGGTGTTTGTTTCCCGCCAAGCGACCACCCTTAAGGTGTCGATAAAAAAGGTTTAAATTATTGTTTTATTATTAATTTTCATGCTCCACCAAGACAACTCCAGGAAAGCAAAGGATCAGGCGCCGGTGAGGCTCGGGTAGTAGTCCTCTATGCGGATGCCGCCCAGGCTGAGCCACGAGCGCTGACCCAGGATGCCCACCAGCACGGGGATGAGGCGGCCTGGCGTGCTGCCCCAGATCGCGCCCAGCGTGTTGCGCTGCACCAACATCGTGTTAATTCGATTGTTTTTGTTTTGTTTTATCAAAGTAATAAATTTCAAAAATTGTTATTTTTGTTTTTATGACAATACGAGAAAGAGGACGTACGATGAGCATGAACGCCGGGATGGCCGGGATGGGGGAAATGAAGAGCATGACCGCCGGCAGGCCGAACTTGACGGCGTCGCCGGCGCCCGGGGTCTCGGCCTTGGCCTGGACCAGGCCCAGCGTGGCCTGTGCCACCTGCTCCTTGGCGCTGGCCTGCAGGGCCTGCGTGACGGTGAAGCGGATCAGACCGGCGTCGGTCCAGCCCGCGGCGCGCATGCGGTTGGCCAGCTCGCGCGCATCGTCCTGGGCCATGATCTCGTCCATGACCTGGCGCTGCTGCTCGGGGAAGCTGCCGAGCATGGTGCGCGCAAAGGCCCGCAGGAAGAGCTCCTCCACGTGGGGCACGGTGACGTCGCTCGGGTCGAGGCACGGCCCGATGGTCTGCTTGAAGCTGCGCCGGGCCTCCTTGATCTCGCGCCGCATGGCCTCGTCCAGGTGGTCCTTGTCCTTGCCAAAGGCCTTGCGCGCCACGCGCTCGACGATCTCGTACCAGTTGCAGCTGCGGGCGAACGGGTTCAGGCTCTCCTTGAAGGCCAGGTTGGCCCGCGCCTGCACGCCCTTCCTGTCCTTCTCCAGCATAAACCTGTGTGTGGAATGTTCGTGTGTGTTTGCATTGTTCACATTCCGTGAGCCCAAGACCGCAGTGAACAGCGGGAAAGAGAACGACGTGCCAGGCCTCGGCGTGGGCGTCACCAAAGAAGGGCTTGGTGAGGAGGTCGAGGTCGAGCGTCTTGGCCCAGATGGCGCGGCGCTTGGGGTGCATAGAGGCCAGGAGCAGGAAGGGCCGGATGACGCCGTGCTCAAAGGCCATTTCCTTGAACTCGCTCTCGCGCTGGAGCTCCTTGAGCGCGCGGCTGTTGTCAAAGGTCAGGGCCGAGGCGCCCTCGAGCTCCGGCCACTCGGCGAGGACCGACGCCAAGTGGGCCTTCTGGCGGGGCGTCAGGTGGGACACGTCCCACAGGGCGTCCTCAGGCTCGAACTTGCTGACGTCGACCAGCGAGTCGAGATGGCCCAGCGTGGCAAACACCTTCACCTTCTGCTCACCCGATTGTTTTGGTTAATTTAATGCAAATTAAAAAATTTTATATGAATATTGTATTTGTTTTTATTGCTGGAAATGCGAACAAAAGAACGAAAACGAACCTTGAGGAGAGCACCGCAGGTAATGTTGATCTCGGCTCGGGCGGGAGCATCGTCGCCCTCTTCAAGCACTACAAAGGCGAGCTTGACCTTGCGGTTGGGCTTCTTGACGTTGGCCGAGTCCGTGCCCACCTTGTCGCCCCTGCACGTCGGCGATAGTGTCGGTCAGGCCAGTTTTAATTCTTAATTAGTTAGATATTGTCGAATGTATGAGAAATGCCAAAAGGACGTCGCCGGGAACCAACTGGGACACGTGCATGACGTCCCCCCTTCATGAAGACGGAAGGAAGAGGGTTCGCGTACGCCTTGTTGAAGAGGTCAACAGTGATGGTGATGGCGCAGGGGCCCTTGCCAGCCCGCACATCGTCACTCCACACCACCAGCTTCCATCTGTGTTTTGTTGGCATGTTCAACCAAATCCGGCAGCAGCTTGGGCCAAGAGCGAAAGAAAGAACGTGAAAGATGCGTACCGGCCAGGGGCGAGGTGATGCGCGTGCTGTTGTGGCTTGCCCTTCTTGACTCCCACGCCGGTCTCGCCTTTTTCGTTCTTCAAGGCCCACACGGCCTTCCCTGCGCAGAGATGAAGTGTCAAACATGCAGCCTTCCAAAAGTGAGGTGAGGAAGGGCTTTGTACACTTCTTGTCCAGCTGCTTGTGCTCCATCTTATCTCTTGTGTGAGTTTGGCTGTGTTTGGCCTTGTAATAAACAACACAGGCCTTTTGTTTGCAAAAACAAAAATATGCCGACCAAAGGGCCAATGAGCAAGGAGGAACGATTCACGGCTGGCGTGGGCGTCGCCCTAATGCCAAGGAGCGGTGTCCTTCTGCAAAAGAAGAAAAAAAGAGGATTTAATGTGGAGGACGGCTGGCAATCTACTATCTGATGGCCCAGTCTGGGCGACCTTCGCGCAGTATTCTGGATCCCACGACCTAACATGAGCCAAGTTTGCTATCACCATACGTGCTCGTTTTTATTCTTCTGGACAGCCATTGGCACGTGCCCATGCAAAGCACTGCAAATTGGCCTCCAATCTCTGCCTGCATGTTCTCGCATGGGGCAAGTGTCCTTGTCCCATGAGCAGCAATGGCCTCCCCCAAGCTGCAAAGCTGGACGTACTGGAAAAATTTTTTGGCGGATAATGAGCGGCGGCGAATTTGTTTTCCAGTGCTTGCGAAGAAAAAAAAAACAAGGATAAATGCCCTCTTTAATTTCGTATTTCTTCTGCAACTTCATGGAAGGAACAGAACTGGGGGAACTGAACGCCACTTCGGACACCTACGGGAATGACGAGCTCATGGTGGAGCTGGTGGCCCTCATCTTCCGGCACGTGGAGCCTCTTTCGCTGGTGCCCTGCCGTTTTGTATGTCGCAAGTGGAAGCACGCAGGGACCATGCGCCTCTTCGACGCCACAACTACAACAACAACAGTGCGAAAAAGAAAAAGGACCACAACCACGCTCGCGGCAGGCAGGGGCTGGCTCTCCGTGCTTCAGTGGGCGCGCGTCAACGGCTGCCCGTGGGATGCGGACACCTGCGCCGCGGCAGCTGGGGCGGATCACCGGGCAGTACTCCAGTGGCTGCACGCCAACGGCTGCCCGTGGGACAGCTCGGCCTGCGCCGACGCGGCCGGCGGAGGCCACTTGGACGTGCTGAAGTGGTTGCGCGCCAACGGCTGCCCGTGGGACAAGACCACTTGTGCCAAGGCGGCTCAAGCTGGCCACCTGGCTGTGCTCCAGTGGGCGCGTGCCAACGGCTGCCTGTGGGACGACGGGGCCTGCATCCATGCGGCCGGAGGAGGCCATCTCGAGGTGCTCCAGTGGTTGCGCGCCAACGGCTGCCCGTGGGACGAGACAACTTGTACCATGGCGGCCGAGAATGGCCACCTGGACGTGCTGCAATGGGCCCGAGCCAACGGCTGCCCTTGGGGCAATCTGACGTGCACCTACGCGGCCATGGCAGGGCACCTGGAGGTGCTCCAGTGGTTGCGCGCTAACGGCTGCCCGTGGGACGAGTTGACCTGCTCCTGGGCGGCCTGGCGAGGTCATCTGGAGGTGCTCCAGTGGGCGCGTGCCAACGGCTGCCCGTGGGACGGGGACACATGTGCTTCGGCGGCTGAAGGAGGCCACTTGGACGTGCTCCAATGGGCACATACCAACGGCGCTTGCGGGCGTTCTATCGCAGACTCTGCGGATCTGCTGGTCCGCCACTTGGAGTGGATAGTGGAGTACTGGAAAAATTGTTAATTATTGATTTAAGCATTTATTAATAATTTTTGATAAAACATTGCCCCTCCTCAATGTGAGGAGGCTGCTGGTTTGAGGAGGACCCTCCTCATCTCAGCTCCCGGCGGCCGAGGGCTCGGCGGGGAGGGTCAGCCCACGGCTCGAGCCCCGTCGGCCAAGCATGGAGAGGCGTGAGGGCGACGAGGCCACGCTGATCTTGCCGCTGCCGCTCGCCGCCACCGACGGGGCGCTGCCCAGCGCTGAGCCCTTGCGCGGCTCCCGCAGCAACGAGAGCGAGTAGCATTGGTCCTGCGTTTGTGCAAAATTATTAAAATAAAATAAAATAAAATATAAACGTATAAAATATTTAAAAATATATTTGATGACGACGTACCAGGGAGAGCATGTGGTGTGTGAGGAGGTAGTTGCGCAGGGCCGGGACGACGCTGAACGAGTACTTGTGCTTCTGGTACGTCTGGATGTTGTTGATCACCACTGGAGGAGCCACAGGCCAGCCACGTCAGCAGCCACCTTTATAAACCACAAAAATAAATAATAAAAAAGAATTTAACAAAACATACCAAAGAGGAGGTGGCGCTTGGTGAAGTTGATGAGGCCGTCGAGGTGGTCTGGGTTGCCGTCCTCAATGAAGGTGAGGTCGGCCAGCGACGTCCCGATGTAGGGGATCTTGGGCGGCGCCACCGAGGCCATGCGCTCGCGCAGCACCGTGAAGTTCTTCTCCGGCACCGTGATGGCCTGCAACGTCTGGAACAGGTGCGTGTACTGCAGCCCCCCAATCCCCATATTTTCACAATTAAAAACCAATTATTAAAAAATAAATTAAATTAAATTAAAAGGATTGGTATTTAAAGAACGAAAAAAACGATGGAGGGGAAGGAAGAGAGAGACCTTGGAGCCGACGGCCTCCCAGGTCTTGGAGAGTCGCGAGACGGAGGTCGACGAGAGGCCCGACACGAGCGCCATCAGCGAGTGGAAGTTGTTGATGTGGAGACACGCCTGCCGTGTGCCGTACGAGAGCGTGATAAGGATCCATGCGCAGACGAAGGGGTCAAGAAATAAAGAAATAAAGAATAGAAAAAATCGCACTTCCGCGACTTGGATGAGCTTCTTGAGCATGGCCTTCCGGTCGTCCATGTCCTCGAGTTGCACCACCAGCGTCACGAAAAACTGTCCAATCTGTGGTTTTTTTAATTATTATTGTTATTATTATTATTATTTGTTTTGAAATTAGAAATGACCAAAACAGTTTTTTAAACAAACAAAAAATGCAATAAAAAAAAATCATGAAATGAAAGACAAGCAAGAAGAGCTGGCACACCTCGTTGAATCGCTCGATGAGGGCGAGGATGTTGGGGGCCTTCTCCTCCTTGCCCTCCTTGTTCCAGCACTGGTTGAGGAACTCCTTGGCCTGGATCCGCTGGAACAGGTCGCTGCCCAATCACAAACAACGCACACGATTAACCACCAACGAGGCCAGCGAGAACAGGGACGACGTTGTCAATGTCGTTGTCGACGTACAAGTCGATGAGGGTGAGCTGGCGGGCGATCTCGACGGCGGGCCAGTCGAGGAGGTAGTGGACGGGGCTCTTGTAGTTCTTGGGCAGGAGCGGCTTGGGCGGGGCCTCGGCCTCGCGCGTGTGGGCGTGGCTCACGGCCTGCTCGGCCTCCTCGAACGAGCGCAGCGCCTCGGCGAGCACCTCCTGCCGCTTCTGCGAGGCGCGGATCTCGTCGGCGATGCGGATCTTGTCGAGCCGGGCCGTCAGGCGCTCGACGGCCTTTTCCAGGCTGCGGGCCAGGAGGTCCCGCAGGTTCTTCTCCTCCACCACGTCCTGCATGAAGGCTTCCAGCCGCTCGCGCAGGTCGTTGTCCTCAAAATCGTGGTCGTGCTTCTCCATCCAGTGCTTGAGCGCGTTACACACGCGCGTCCTGCACATGAACATGGAACATGGTGTCAGCATCGAGTCGCTCGTCCTCATCGTCGATGTTGATGTCGACCGATGTCGACACGTACCGGATGAAGGCCTGCTCGGTTTTGTTGAATTGCTCGACTTCTTCGGGGCTCGCATTCTTGGGCGGCGGCGCGGCATACCTGAGAGGGAAGCGGCGGTCAAGAACGAAAACGAAGAAAAATGAAAAGCGAAAAAGCAAATAAAAGGAAGAAGGAGAAGGATAGAAGTACCGCAAGATGAGCTTCTCGATGAGGATGCGTGGAGTCGTGAAGGATCGATACGTGATGAAGAAGGCCTCGAGGCTTCGACGATCTGCGCAAACAATTTTTATTCTTATTAGTTTTCTTTTAAAATTTTATGTAGATAGAAAGTCCTTTGAAAAGTTTAAACGATAAAAGCACAAAAGGGCATGACGTACCGACAATGGTCGGGTGTGTGATGTACTCGACGAGCTTGATGAGCGAGACGGCCTTGATGCAGCGCGGCGTTTCAGTCTCGTCCCACGTCAGCTTGTCGGCGCTCTCCTCCCAAAACTCGTAGATGTTGCCGTAGCGGTCGGCTCGCGGCGTGTTCTCCTGCAGGCCATCACGCGCGTGTGTGTCATTTTCCGCCGCGCGCGTGTCGTGCGCACACACGCACGCATCATTGGGCGGTAAGCGTACGGGCGAGGCGGTGGAGCCGCGGCGCATGACCGGCGGGAAGGTGCCGCTGCCCTCCGAGGCGAGGAAGCCCAGCTGGGCGCTCACGGCCGTCGCCTTCTTCTTCCACCGGGACAGCTCCGACTCGAGAAAGGCCACGCGGTCCTCGGCCTGCAGCGCCCGCACCTTCCAGTCCTCCTGCCGGTTCTGCTCCATTTTAATATTTTAATTAAAATCAATTTATGAAAATATATTCATTTCGAATTTGAATTATCTATTTAAAAATAATAAATAAATAAATATTTTACCCCGCGTGGGCTCATGCTGAGGCTGGACGGGAGGCCGGCGTCGTTGCCCGCGGCGGCGGCCGTGAGGGCGCTGAGCTGAAGCGGGCCGTCGAGGCTGTTGGCCTTGGCGCTGGCCGAGACCGAGCGCTTGCCCATGTTGATGCCCGTCGCGGCGGCGTGCGCGGCCGGCCCGCCGTTCCGCGCGGCCACCACGCCGTCATCGAGTGACTTTTTGCGGGAGGCTTTGACCTTTTTCTGCGACGACGACGAGGACGATGAAGACGATGATGACGATGACGAGGGCATGGAGGACAACGCGGGCACCGACGTGCGAAGCTGTGAGTGGCCCCGGCCGGTGCCCTTGCTCGACCCAGAAGAAGAGGAGGAGGATGAAGTAGAAGACGAGGACGAGGCAGAGTCGGTGGCGTCGGAGATGGAGCGGCGAATTTTGTTGATGGACGAGGCGTCGATGGCGGTGACGGCGAGCAGCACCGATGGGCCCGAGCCGGGCGAAGGCGACGGGGACGAGCCGGGCGACTCGGACCAGCCGTCGCCCTCGCTGCCACAGTCCACGTCGCTCAGCTGGTGGGCTTCGCTTTCATCCATCTTCTCAACGTTTTGTTGATGCCGGCGCGTTCCTGCGTGTCGCGAGGGAGTAGAGAGGAGAGCACAAAGGCAGGGGGGAGGGCACAATTCAGTTTGGAACGATCGATTGTGATTTTACAAAGATCTGTTCATTTGGTTTTGAAGCTCGAACGTTTAAGTCCGAAAGCAACAGGACAGAACAAAGAGCAGTGCTGAAGATGAAGCTCGCAAGAAACAAACAGAATAAATGGAGGATTAAAAATAAATTTAAAAATACCGAGGGTAGACCAACTGCTGAACGTACGTTTTGAACTTCAAGTGGAGAGCAAGGCTTGAAGAACCGAATGATGAGCAACGAGCCCAAGTCTTCCCTTTCTTTTGTCCAGTCTTCCTAGACCAGACACACTCACGTCCCTTACTTTAGGTGCGGTGGGGGAAACCTCGTATCACCAAGGGGCAGGTCATTCATAACCGCAGCGTGGTTGGCCCAACAAATACCTTTTATTAATCCAAGAAAAATTAACATTAAATTTGTACTTGTTGGTTGATGGTGGTGTTTAATAAAGTTTCAAAAAAGAAGACAGAGCAACAACAGCTTTCTTGAAGGAACAAAGTGCCCACACAAGGGGCGGCACAATACACTTAAGCTGTTTGTTTACACGCCCTCCTCCTCACCCGAGAGGATGTGCTCGTAGCAGAACGGGGTGAACTTGTAGCCGTCACCCATGTAGAACTTGCTCTGGAACTCGACCCTGTTGAACGGGAAGGTAAGCAAGATGAATAATCATAAATAAATAAATAATAAATAATAAATAAATAAACATTGAAATGGTTGTGGAGGAAAGTACCAGTGGAGACGGAGGGCGTGCAGGAAGGCCGAGAGGGACTCCATGACGAGGAGCACACCAAAGGTGGCGGCGGCCCACACGGCAAAGCCGACAAAGATGAGGAAGAAGTTGTTCTTCTCGAGGGTGAGGACGAGCACGCGCTCCCAGAAGACGGTGGCAAGCTCAGAGTGGGCAAGCGACAAGGCCCACAGACGCAGGTAGGAGGCCGTGTTGGAGATGGCGCCCAGCACGAACTCGATGGTGTGGATGATCTGGTGGATGAAGATCTCGTTGAAGTCAAACTCCTCCTCTTCCTCATCCTCGCCCTCCTCGTGCGAGTCGGCCAACCTGAACGTTCATGAAAACATGAGTATCATCAACTACATCATCACCAAGAAGAATGATGAAGACGAACCGCTTGTAGCCGCGCTTGTGATCGCGCCTGAGGAGCAGGGGCTTGGGGAGGAGCATCATGGGCACGGAGACGAAGGCGGTGACGATGAGGACCCACTGGAGGTAGAGCTGGCCCGGGAAGAGGTCGTCAATCGGCTGCAGCGAGAAGGGCTTGAGGAACATGCTGATCAGCAAGTTGAGCAGGTTGGGGGCGTCCGAGGGCGAGGAGAACTCGTGGCTCCACTTGAAGAAGATGAGGAACACCAGGTAGCCGAAGATGGACTGCAAACGAACGATCACCATCATCACCAGTCAGCACCATTATTCAAATTTAAATAAATGATATGAAAATGATGGCGCAACGTACCAGCATGAAGCAGAGCTGAGGGAGGAACTCGAACCAGATGTTGTAGGGCTTCTTGTAGTAGATGCCGTTGAGGGCCGAGAGGAAGATACCGAAGACCATGTGAGAAACACCAAAGATGATGGAGAGCTTCATCTTGATCGAGTTGTAGTAGATCAGCTCGTTCTTGGCGCCCTTCCACGCGGGGTCGACGCCAAACGGGTAGGCGATGCTGGGGTTGGTCCACTCGGCAAACTGCTCGTGCTGGAAGTACTGCCAGCGCGAGCCAAAGATGTCGAGCGGGACGGAGAAGACTTCGTTGTAGATGGCACCGCAGTAGATGGCACCGATGGCCATGAGGAGGAGCATGTAGCGACCGTCGAAGCAGGTCTTGACCATTTCGTTGAGCTTGATCTTGGACAACTGGTCCTCCTTGAGGCACATGTAGATGGCAAAGATGAAGAGCATGACGCCGTGGCCGACATCACCAAACATCATGCCGAACAGGAACGGGAAGGTGACGATGGTGAACACACCCGGGTTGACCTCGCGGTAGCGAGCCATACCATACGAGTCGACGATGCCCTGGAAGGACTTGGTGAACTTGTTGGTCTTGAAGTAGGTCGGGGGCTGCTCGCGGGTCTTGACCACGTTGACGATCGAGGGCACCAGCGTGCCCGAGCGCTCGTTGGCGCGCTTGAGGGCCTGCTGGATGTCCTCCGTGGCCGTGAGCGGGCACCAGCCCTCGGCGATGAGGCACTTGCGGCCGACGTCGTAGTTGAACAGGTTCATGTTGTGGTAGATGGCCTTTTCCTTGACCACCTGGACGCGCCAGTCCTCGATGTGGGTGGCGACGTCGAGCAGCACCTTCTTGCGGTGGTCGAGCGACCGCCCGAGCACCACGTCGAGGTCGGTCAGACGGGTCTCCACCTGGGCGATCATCTCCTGCCTCTCCTGAGCCGTGTCGGGGCACGGGTAGAGGTTGGCGCCAAACGACTCGCAGATCTTCTTGACCTTGGACTCGGCACGGTCACCCTGGAAGAAGATGATGAACACCAGCTTGGCCACCAGCTCGTTCTGAACACGTAACAAATGTAAGAAATTCAATTATGCATCAACGTAATCGGATTAATAAGGTAAGAGAAAGCGTACGGTCTTGGGATCCTCGATGCGCTCCTCAATGGGGGCGGTCCTCATGAACAAGTTGCCGCGAGTCACACGCCAGAGGACACGCTCAAAGGTGACCATCTTGGCACGCTCGACCACGCCGGTAACGAAGCCCAGCTTGACGCCGAACGCGGTGAGGCTCTGCACCTCACTCATGCTGCCGACGTCGACCTCGTCGTCAAAACGATCGCGGTCGGCAACGCCGGCGTTGGTCGTGGTCTCGAAGAAGACATTGTCCTTCTCCAGCACGTGCTTGAGCTCAATAAGCTCGTTGTAGTTGCGCTTGAGCTTCTCCTGGTTGTTGTTCATTTGAGTAAGCTCCTTCTCGAGATCCTCGAAGCGAGCCTGAAAACGAGCGCATGAACAGTGAGCATTCGGTCATCATTCTTTCATTTGGCTCGGCATTAGCATACCTCGAGCTCGTCCATTTCCGGAACGACGGTCTTCTTGGTCGACCCGATGCTCAGGCCAAGTTGCAGCGGCTCGAGCTCATCCTCGGTGAACTCCTGCTTGTCAATCTGGTCCTGGAAGAAACGGAGCTTGCGCTCCATCTCGTCGCAGCGCTTGACCTCAGCAACGAAGTTACGCTGAATGGCATTCACCTCGGGATTGAGCTGTATCGAGAAGAAATTGGGCAATAAATAACGGGCGCACTCAACAGCAAAAAAAAAAAAATCCGAGAGCATGGCAACTGCGGGCGGTATCGTACATCCTTGAATTGAATAAGACCCAGGTCACCGAGCTCGTCCACAGTGTCACGCGCCGCTTCGAGCGACATGAACAGCTGGACGAGCTGCATCTCCTCCGAACGGAAGAGCTCTCCCATTTTCGGATGCTAATTGACTGCTCCCCGGTGGATGGAATAGAAAACCTCGCGAGTGAGCCTTAAAACTGAGATGTGCGGCTGCCGCTGCTTGATGAGCCAAATAAAATTATGAGTCACTTACCACAACCTACGGGTGCTGCCGAAAGGGAAGAGAAGCCTTGATCTTCTTCTCCTGCTCGTTGGACTTTTCCTCGGACGTCGAAAGCGGAGACGACTTCTCTCCGTTTAATGCGGACATGTCGGCAAGATGAGAAATTGAACATGAAAAAGACTACCCGACTCTCTAACTGCGCTTCCTGTCGTAACTGGTAACTGTTGCATCAAGTTGAGAAAGATGGCACAGCATGCGTTCACAAAATAAAGCTCAGTCGCCTTTACAATTCCTTTCTTGGCCGCAAGGGCCAAGTCATGGCCTTTGTTGCGTTCTTCTTTTTTGCCTTTTTCTTTGCGGAGGCATTTCCCGCCTTTTTTTCGCGCCAACTTTTTTGGGCAGATAGGCCGTTGCTCGATCTCTGAGAAAGGTGATTTGAAGGAAACCTCACAAAGATGAAGGACCACGTCCGCATCGTTTTGGTGGGTGATGGTGCGTTCACCTCCCCAATTTTCCTCGAATTTTGGCTCTATCTGGTGCTGACATCTTCATTCACAAGATGGTGCTGGCAAAACTTCTCTTATTGCCACCTTGCTGGCAGATTCGTTTCAAGAGCAGGTACGACCTCCTCCCTACTGTGTTTTTTCTACAGCTTTTTAATTTTCTACATAATTTGCAGGTGGATCAGGTAGTGCCTGAACTTACCATTCCTCCTTCGGTCACCAATGATCGAGTCTCTACGCACATTATCGACACCTCATGTACGCCATGCCGTCCGCCACATAAGCAAACTGGCACCAATACCGTCCCTCTCCTCCCTTCAGCGCGGTTTCAGCACAAGATGGACCAGCAGCTGCGCACGGCCGACGTTGTGTGCCTTTGCTACGCGGCTGACGCAGAGAACGTCACCGAGCGCATCCGCTACTGGCTGCGCCACATCCGACACACACGCCAGGAGTGCCACGCGCCTCATGTGCGCCCTCTCACAACCCATTCTTGTTGCCGCGGCCACTGGCCTAACCCCGCTCGGCCGCGGACAGGTGCCGGTGATCCTCGTGGGCAACAAGATCGATACGCGAGGCGAGGACCTCACCAATCCCAAGCTGCAGGAGGACATGGAGCCCATCATGGAGGAGTTCAAGGTTCTGCCTTTCTATCCTTCATTGCTTTTAATTTGTTTTTCTTGTTTTCTCAATATTGATATTTATGTTAATACGTCTAGGAGGTGGAGACGTGCATCGAGTGCAGCGCCAAGGGCTTCCTCAACGTGCACGAGGTATTTTACTTTGCTCAGCGCGCCGTGCTCTACCCGACGTCCGTGCTCTACGACGCCGCTTCGCGAAGTCTACGCGATGAGTGCGTCGACGCTCTCAAGCGCATCTTTAAGCTGTGCGACCGCGATCGGTTCGTTCTTCTTCATCTTCTTCATCAACTTCATCCCACAGCTGACGATGCGGGACAGGGACGGGATCCTGTCGGACGACGAGCTCAACGCGTTTCAGGCGCGCTGCTTCGGGGCCTCGCTCGATCCGACCGAGCTGCAGGGCGTGAAGGACGTCGTGCGAGGCAACGTAGAGAACGGCCTCACCGACCGCGGCCTCACTCTCACCGGCTTTCTCTTCCTCCACCACCTCTTCATCCAAAAGGGCCGCCTCGAGACCACCTGGACCGGTGCCCGCCCTCTTCCAGTCTCGCGTTTAAAATTCTTATTTTATTACTGATCTTACTTTGTTGGTTTTGTTTTTCGTTCTTGCGTCGTATGTCGCCACGACCACCAGTTCTGCGACAGTTTGGCTACGATGACCATCTGCGCGTCGACGTGCAGGCCCTGTGCCAGTCAGTCCCCGCGCCTCCCGCCGGCCACGTCTACGACCTCACGCCTGTACCACCCCTTTAATCTTTTTATAATTATTGTTTGATTTTTACCATCGGTGAATTGTATGGTGCAGGCGGGATTGAGCTTCTTTGCTGGGCTCTACCGAGCGGTCGACAAGGGCTCTGGCCTGGCGATCGATGGCACTGCCGAGGGCTCGCTCGCCGATGTGTTTGCTACGGTCCCCGACGCCGCGGTGCCGGGCTTCTGGACCTCTGGCGAACTCGACTTTGTCACCGCCACGCAGGCCACCGTCGCCGGCGGCGATCCCTCTGGCTCGTCCGGGCGCATCTCCCTCCGTCAGTGGCTCGCCCTATGGAGGTAATTGTTAACGTCTGCCGCGTGTTTGTGCGTGCGCGTTCGTGCGGTTCACTCATACGTGCGT
The DNA here is from genome assembly GCA_002179805.1 of Acanthamoeba lenticulata. Lineage (NCBI taxonomy): Eukaryota > Discosea > Longamoebia > Acanthamoebidae > Acanthamoeba > Acanthamoeba lenticulata. The sequence continues at coordinate 800 of NAVB01000184.1, read as the reverse complement.
ATCGTGTCGTGTCGTGCGCTCGTGTCGTGCAGCTACACGACGGTGAGCGACCACCGGACGACGCTCGAGTACCTCGCATGGCTCGGGTTCGAGCAGGAGCCGCAGGCGGGCATTGCCCTCCGGCCGCGGCGCGAGGCCTCGACTCAGTTGTTCCTCGTCGTGGGTGAGGCCGCCCTCGCCGACGCCTTCCTTCTCGACTTTCTGCGCCATGCCGGTGGCGCCACGACCAGCCTCAGCACCGGCAAGCAGCACGAGCTTGACTCGACACTGCTGTCAACGTCGACAACCACGACGACTACAGCATCATCAAAGACAGCGACGACCACGGCCAAGCGGGCGCGCGTGGTGGCCTTGGGCGCCCTGCCCGACGTCTCGGGGAACGAGAAATACGTGGCTCTGCGCCGGTTCGGACTCGACGAGACCGAAGCGGCTGCGGCGCGGCTGCACGAGGCGTCCGTCGCCGTCGTTCTCTACGACGCGGCGGTGACGGCCGACGCTCACCAGCGACGGCTGGCCGACGCCGCCCATGTCGGCGCGCAACTCGAGTCCGCCGCCGCGAGCCGCCAGCGTGGGCCTGAAACCGCGGCGCCCGTGCTCCATTTGGCGCTCCACCACACGGTACGTGTGTGTCATGCGGCGTGTGCTCCGTGTCGTGTGCTCACGCGCGCGCGTGTGCAGGATGGCATGACGTTGCCCGACCTGAACGAGGGCGGCGTCCAGCTGGAGGCCTTCACCAGCTTCTCGACTCTCCTCATCAAGGCCCACCAACTGTACTTTCCGCATAACATTTTTCATTTTTT
>NAVB01000183.1:0-43637 GCA_002179805.1 Acanthamoeba lenticulata | reverse complement strand
TTATTAATAATTGGTGGTTATCAGGCGGGGCGCTGGGGGACAACAGTGTGCTGGTGTGGGACGTGCGCGACATGAAGAATCCTGTGGAGAAGATCACGATCGGCTGTGGCGTGTGGTGCATCGACTTTGACGGCGACACGATGGCCTTTGGCACCTGCGATGTGGTCCACCGTGCGTCCTCCTTTCTCATCTTCCTCATTCCTCTTCCGATCGGCCAATGGGAAGGGAGGCCACCATCTCAGCTGGTGGCCCCCCGGGGGGGGGCGTGCGTTAAAGTGTGGGACATGCGGGTTCTGCCAAAGGAGATGGACCAACTCAAGGCCCACGAGGGCCACATCAACATGGCACGTCCTAGTCATCTTTTTTTTTCTTTGTATATTTATTTATTTATTATTTATTTCATTTTATATTATTTATCTACATGAATATTGATTACTCAGTTGATTCTCTAACAACAAACTCATGTCCTTGCAACACTAGGTTCAATTTGATAGCCACAAGCTCGTCACGGCGGCCAACGACAAGAAGATCAAGGGTACCCGACACCTGCCCTTGGTTGTTGGGCACTTGTTGTGGCTCAGACTATTTTGACTATTTTTATGGATTGCTTGCGCACAGTGTGGGACGCACAGACGCGGGCGCCTTGGGCCACCATCAACGCTGATCATGTGGGCATGATACGATCCGTACGCAGCGTAACCTCCGTCGTGGCCCTGAGAAACACACACCTGCCTTCCTGACGCGACGTTGGTTTGGCGTGACGTGATTATCCTACAGGGCATGTTTGCCGATGACGTGCTGGCCGCAGGAGGCAACTTCTCGAGCAATGTCCTCGTTGTGCGCTTCAGCCCAGACGCGCCCGTTCTGCCATGACAAGACGACGCAAGAAAAAAGAAAGGAAAATTATGCAGAATGAAAAGTATTCCGAAAGAAGAAAAGAATAAAATGTCATTAATATTTAGGTAAACGTCTTTGTTTAAGCACAGCAAGATGAAGAAGATGTTGCAGGCGCTGGGGGCCGGGAGCAAGGGCCTGGACGACGTCAGCGCGGCCGAGGCGGCCAGCGGGACGTACCTCACCGTGGAGGAGGTGACGGCCCTCTTGGAGGCGTTCAAAGCCAAAGGCAACAGCAAGGGCCAGCCCATCGCGCTCAAGCCCTTCCTCAAGGTGGTCGAGGAGGTCAACCAGACCTACCACCAGCCGCTCTTCAACCATGAAGAGGCCGAGCTCACGTTCCATCTCCTCGACACCAACCATGACGGCAAAGGTGGTCTTGCCTTGTCTTGTCCTTCAATTTGTTGCCCTCTTGGCACTCACCTGAGGTCCACGCAGTGGACCCGTTTGAGTTGATCTACGGCGTGTCGGTGCTGTGTGAGGGCACAGAGCAGGACAAGGCTGAGCTGGTGTTCAAGGCCATCGACCTTGACAACAACGGCCTCATCTCAAAGCCTGAGCTCGTCAGCTACCTCGGTCTCACGCTCTTTGTCTCCTTGCATTATTTTTTGTTTTATTTTCGAGGACTGACGTCAGGCGACAACACGTCTATTACCACTTGACCACAAACACAACAGAGATTACGCTGACGGTGGCGGAGAAGATCGCCAAGGAGCACATCAAGCAGGGCAAGCTGGCCAACAAGAAGGAGCTGCTCGACCTGGCCACCACCTTCAAGAAATCGTTCCTGGAGCAGAGCGCAGATGAGATCTTCCTCGCCGACACCAACAAGGTGGTCCAAGACACTTGTCCTTTTTTCTGTCAGCTCTCAACTGGCTGATGCCGTTCGTGTGCGCAGGACGGCCACATCGACATGGCCGAGTGGAAGAGCGCCGTGTCCAGCAACGCGGCCATCAAGAGTCTCATCAACCCCTCTCGAAGCATCTACATCATCCAGGAGAGCGTGGACCGCGAGGCCCACAGCGAATGAAAAGAGAGCCTTTCGCCTTGTTTTGTCACTTCTTCCCGCCCAATGTCGAGCGCCTTTTTTGTTTCGCCAACAATTCCGCACGATAACCACAATCTGGGCGCTCTACGCAAAGCCCAACAATAAGAGTGGGGGTCAGCGCTGGTATGGATAGGCAGGTGCCACTGTGGTTGAGTTACTTCGTCTTCCTTGTAAACAAAAAAAAACCAAAGTCCACAAAAATCTAAAAAAGCTAAAAACTATAAAAACGAAAAACGAAAAACTGAACTAAAAAAAGCAAAAAAGCCAAAACATAAAAAAATCAGAAAACATAAAAAGTAATATCAACTCATGACGCAATCACCGCCTTTTATTATTATTATTATCTTTAAATTTGCTTTTTTAAAAAGTACTTTTATTCACAGGCCTGGCCGGCAAGACCCTGAAGGGCATCAACAAATCAGGCGTCTTCTACGTGGTTGGACTCCCACGCATTTTCGTCATCGTTGGCCTGGCAGTTGCGGCCGTTCAGGTAGGCGCAGTAGGTGGCCGGGAAGTAGCCCACTCGTCGCACCACCGCTGGCTGTCGCTCGATCTCGCCTGACGAAGCCAACGACGCCGACGAGGACAAGGAGGAAGACGACGCCGACGCCGATGATGATGCTAATGACGACAACGAAGAGGTCAACGACGGGAGAGACGACATGGAGGCCGAGCCACGAAGAAAAGAAGGCGAGGTGTCATTGCCGTGCGGGGACGATTGTCCGCTGCCGCCGTCACCGCCACCACCGTAGGAGACCTCGCCCAGCCACCAGCCGCTGTCGTGCTGCTCGATCACCATCACCACCTCGCCTGCCGCCAGTTGCAGCTGCTCGAGCGGGAAGCGCGTATCAGGGGTGAGCCTCACGAGTCAGGACGAAACGCAGCAGCGAGCGGGCGAGCGGGCGAGCGCGGTGGCGCACCTCACTGGGCGCCTTGGCCTCAAAGTCGTACAGCGCTCGGACGTAGCACTTGTAGTGTGGGCTGTAGTCCACCTTGGCAAAGAGGCTGTCGTAGTTCTTGATCAACGACAATGTGATGCCGTTCACATGTGCAAAGTCCTCCAGCAGCTGCTCGTCAGGCCCTGAGCGTTTTGCACAATAATTGGTTTATTCCCAAAATTAAAATGAAAAAGAACAAATTGCTATTTCTTAATAAATAATATTTTTAAAAAAAAACGAACCTGGTGGCGCGCGTAGGAGGTTGGGGCCGAAGATAAGGCCCAGGTTGTCCTCGTTCATTTTGTTGAGGGCCGAGTATTGGCTCACTTTGCGGAGGGTCTGCACGATGCGCTTGAGCACTCGCTGGTTGGGCTTGGGGAGCAGGTCCACCAGGCCCTGCAGCTCTACCGGGTGTGCTGTGCCTGGAAGAACGACATGGAGCCAACCAGCCAACCAAGTCAGTCCACCAATTCTTGCCCGCTGCTGCTGGGCGTGGCCGGTCGGCGGATCCGTACGGATGGCGGCCTTGGCCTTGGCCAAGAAGCAGTCGTAGAGCTCGAAGGTGAGCAGAGGCTCGGGCAGCTGGCGCAGGTACAGCTTGAGAAGGTCGCACACGACCAAGTCGTCCAGCTGCCAAAGGTCCAGCGTTTTGCCTGGCGACCCACCACAAAATAAATCAACAAATGATTTAAATAAACTGCGAAATGCAAAATATATATATATATATAAAATACGATAATTTAAATTTAAAATAAAATAAAATAAAATAAATACCGTCGTTGAGAGTGTTTCGGCACTTCTCCAACACTTCTATTTTGGCCGATACTCGGAACATGCCCTGTTTGTTGCGTGCCAAGAGGTGACCAAGAATGAGTAACACAACACCACACCTCTGACGAAACAACAAGGACATGCTGTACCTCGCGGTGGAGCATGGTCTGTTCGATGTGGAGGCATATTTGCTCGATGAAGGGCGGCACCTGGAAGCCCGCTGCTTCGTGCTCCTTCAGCGCCTGCTCGAACCGCACCCCGAACAAGCCTTGTGGCACGTGTTTGCGTTTTTGTGTGCACGTCAGTTGACCACGTTGCTCGACTCGGGCCAAGGTGCTAAGCAGGGGTGAGTCTAACCTGTGACAGAGCAGTTGCGGTAGTTGGTCGGCCCAGAAATTCGCAAGTCAGCAGCTGAGGAGAGCGAGCTGGCCTTGTCCTTGGTGCCCTTCCGCTGGCTGCAGCCACGCGTTCCATGGAGCAACAAAAAAATGGCGAGTAAATAAAAATTAAACGAAAAATATAATGTAGGCGGGAGACCAAGAAGGAAAGGGCGGACGAGGCAGTACCGCGAGAGGGAAGCGGCTCGCTTTTTAACATTGTTCAATAGTTTGGATTTGCTGCTGGCCGAGCCAAGATCCATTTGTGTTTGTGAATAAAGGCGGACAAATGTGCCGGCTTGTCGGATGGTAACTTATTTCTTGTCTATTTCTCTTTTTTATTGATCCCTGTGTTGCTGCTTTAGTTGATGGCAATTTGACTTCGTTGTTCCGGCCAACAAACTTCGTTCACAACAATTTTGCACAGAATTTATGCTTCCTTTGGCGACGAATTCTTTGAATTCTTTTCGGTGTTTATTGTTTCATTGTACATTTTCTTTTGCTTTCACGAGAGGACGCAGCCGAGGCACGTCTTGCGGCCAGACATGAGGGCGGTGGCCTCACTGGCAAACTTCATGGCTTCCTCGTAGTCCTTGTCGTTGAGCCGCAGCTGTTCCTTGGGCACCTTCTCCTCGTCGTCGCCATCGTCCAGCGAGCCGTAGCCCCCGCGGCGTCCTCGCCCGCCACCCGAGCCGTCGTTGAGGATCTTCTCGCTGCCGTCGTCCAGCCGTAGGACCTCGGCCGGGATGAACTCGTCGTCATCATCATGGCCGCCACCATCATCGTAGCTCCCGCGGCCGCCACTGTTGCCGCGGCCTCGGCCGCCACCGCCACCGCCTCCACCTCGTCGATCGTTGTAGTCATCATCGTCGTCATCGTAGCCGCCTCGTTTAAAGCCCCCACCGCCTCCGCCGCCACGCGGGCTCTTGGTCTTGCCTCGCCGCCCGCCGTAGTCGTCGTCAAAGTCGTCATCATAGTCGTTTCGGGCGGATTCTGAGGGAGAAAAGGAAAGAAAGAGAGAACGGCGCACAGCGAGAGTCAGTCAGGAGGTACAGGACTGGGCACAGATCGAGGCGCGAGGGCGAGTACGACGTACTTCGATGAGACGAGATTCGGCCACCGCCACCGCCACCGCCACCTCCACCCCGCCGACTGCCGCGGCGATCGTCGTCGCTGTCGCTGTTGAAGTCAGACTCTGTTGTGTGGTGTCGACTCTATAAGTTACGTTTGTTCGCGAGAAGGGAGGGAGGAGGGAAGAGTTGCATACCTGAGCCAACATCAGAGGCAGCCTCGGAGTCGGTGTAGTCGGTGTAGCTGTCACCATCACTGCCCTTCTTCTTTTTCTTCCGCAGGCCCAGCACGGAACGCTTCTTCTTTTCGCCTGTTGTTGACAAGGTCCACTCTATTAGTAAATCTTTATTCGGATAAAACGAGGGGTTGGATCTGGATGTACCGTCGCTACCGGCCAGGGAGGCGCTGGAGCTCTCCTTCTTGAGCCGCTTTTTGCGCTCCTTCTCCTTCTTCTTGGCCTCCTTCTCCCGTTCTTTCTCTCGCTTCTTCTCCTCCTTCTCCCGCTTCTTCTCTTCTTTCTTCTCCTTCTTGCTTGCCGTACTGCTCGTGCTGCGCGCGCTGTCGGTGCTGCGCCGCGATGAGACCGATTCGTTGTCCGATTCGCTGTACTCGGACTCCGATTCTTCATAGTCAGTCATCGACTCGCCCTTGTCCTTGTTCTTCTTCTTCCTCGAGAACAGCCCGCGCAGGCCACGCTTCTTCTTCTTTTCGCCTGAGGCCGAGGCTGTGGAAGATGTGCTCCGCCTTGAAGAGGACGATTCATCCGAATCATAATCCTCCACATCTGTGACCGATGTCTTTGATTTCTTCGATTTGGACGACTTTTTGCTGCTCATTGTGCGGTCTTGCTGGATGTGTTCGTCTAAATGATGCTGAGATCAGTCAAGCACGTTCCTTTACGCTTCGGCTCCACTCCAGCTCTGCCTTCAGACGACGGCGGCAGCTGCTGCGCGTGCGACTTCTACGTCGGGTCTGGCGTTGTGGCCTGCCGTCGGCTGGGAGACAGAAGCGGGCTTTCGTTTCCGTGCACCTGCTATGGGTTCGAGACTGGGCTCGACCAGACGACAGAAAGATGAAACGAAGGCGCCAAGACGACGCCTCCTGTGGCGAAGAGGAAGGGCCTCAGGACGAACTTTGCGTTGGCTGGGTGCATAGGCCTCTTTCTGAAAGCGAGGCGTTGCGGGATGCACGGTCAGGCTCAGCCCCATTCTCTTAATCAACACCCTCATCTCTGACATCACCTTCTACAGGCAGCAGAGCGCCGCATCCGTAGAGGGAGCGTGCTACTGGCGGCAGTTATGCCCTTGGCTACACGTACATCAAGCCGCACGCAGTCGGAGGGCGCTGCACTCAAGGGCAGGCAGAGCATGCTGAATCTGGGCTGACGCAACGGCAATATGGCCAGGTGAATGATGAGCAATTCATCAGCAACATCAAAATGATGCTGGACCTGCGCTGGAGTGGCGGCTCGTCGCTGCACGCGTCATTGCGTGAGCAGATGCTGACCGAAGGCTACTTCAAGGTGCGCATGAAGTGGGGCAGGGGGCAAGCCACATGCCTTCGAGCTCATCGTGTGCCTCTACACAGCTGCCTTCCAGTAGCACCGAATGGCCGTTTGCCATGCGGCCACTCGCCCAGGCGGTGGCCACGCTCGTGCGCTTCGGATGGCACCCGGCCTGGATCGTCATGTACGACGAGGCCTGGCTGCTGGCCTACGCCCTCCACTTCCTGGTGCAGCAGACGGTCAATCGCGACCTGCAGTTCAACGCCGACTTCTGGGCATGGTACATCGACCCAACGCACCAGGAGAAGGGCTGGGAGCCCCATCGTGACCGCCAGACGATGCCCTTCAACGCCCGCGGCGAGCCCGAGTACGTGACCGGTACAACCGGCCCGTTTCATGTTTCATCTGCGTAGGGTAGCGGCTGATCAACCCCCACAACACAGCATGGGTGCCGTTTACGGACGCCACACCAGAGAACGGGTGCATCTACGTCGTCCCGGCGTCGTTTGATGAGGTGTGTAGCGCTTATCCCTGCGCTTATCCTTGTGCTTCGTCCTCAACAATTTTCAAATGTAACATGTTGTTGTTCTTGAGGCGCCAGGACTACGACAGCGGGAGGGAGTCGGTCGACTTTGATGTGCAGAACGTGCGGGCCCTGCCGGCCGAGGAGGGCTCCGTGCTGGCGTGGGGTATGGGTTCATCTCCAACTTGTGACTCGCTACTCGCTACTCGTTTAGCTCCTTGAAGAGGTTTCCTCAATTGAGGCATGTATTGGTGCGCCCTTGCAGGCGGGCGGACGCTGCACTTTGGCGGCCGAGCGAGCAAGCGGGCGGTGGTGCCCCGCGTGGCGCTCTCCATGGCCTTTAGCACCAGCACGTTTGAGGACCCGTGGCTACGGCTGGGCGCCATTGATGGCATCGAGGAGGAGAAGCAAGAAGGGGAAAGGTGCTTCTTCTTCTTCTTCTTCTTCTTCCTTTGGCAAGCTTGCGTTGTAACTCATTGCCCCCGACACCCCCTAAGAACGAGGCGAGAGACGGCCGAGGTCATCCCGCCTCAAACGCTTCGCGCGCGGCTGCGTGTGGTCGCCACGCAGCATCACCTCTACGAGAGCAAGGTTCCCATTCCCGCACACATCAGCCGCCTGCTCGAGCAGCTCGAGGACCTTTGACGTCCGAGGATGAAACGGCGTTTTCTTTGCTTTCCAAGTGTACACAAGGCCTCAGTGGGCTTTCTTCTTTTCCACAGTCTCCTGGATGACGTAGACGCTGCGGGAGGGGTTGATGAGGTTCCTGATGGCCGGATTATTTGCCACGGCGTCCTTCCACTCGGCCATGTCGATGTTGCCGTCCTGCACAACGCGCACAGGCACTGTCAACATGTGGTGGTCGACCACACACGTTGCAACCGCTATCATGGTACCTTGTTCGTGTCAGCAGCAAACACTTCGTCAACCGTCTTTGCGAGAAGCTCTCGATGGGTTGAGCTGGCCAGTTCAAGAAGCTCCTTCTTGTTGGCCAGCTTGCCTCGCTTGATGTGCTCCTTGGCGATCTTCTCCGCCACCGTCAACGTTTTCTCTGTTGTGTTCGTGGTTTCCAGGGGACAACGCAGCAGGGACATCCATCAGCCCACAATCCACGCCCAGAGAGAGGAAGCTGGTGACGACCGACCGAGGTAGTTGAGGAGCTCGGCCTTGGAGATGAGGCCGTTGCTGTCGAGGTCAATAGCCTTGAAGGCCAACTCAGCCTTGTCCTGTTGTGTGCCCTCACACAGCACCGACACGCCGTAGATCAACTCGAACGGATCCACTGGACGGCGCCAGGCAACGGTGAAAGATTAGTTACGACGGATTTCATGGGCCAAGAGGCCAAGAGAACACCACCTTTGCCGTCGTGGTTGGTGTCAAGGAGGTGGAACGTGAGCGTGGCTTCTTCGGGATTAAACAACGGCTGATGGTAGGTCTGGTTGACTTCTTCAATGACCTTGAGGAAGGACTTGAGCGCGATGGGCTGGCCCTTGCTGTTGCCCTTGGCCTTGAACGCCTCCATGAGACTCGTCACTTCCTCCACGGTGAGGTGGTTGCCACTGCTCACTCTGCCCCACATCGTGCTTGGTTCCATTCACTGCAGGTTCTTGACAAGATGCCCTTCTCCCCTAAGCAGGAACGCACTGCCGATGTTGCTGGGTGATGGTCCAATGGTAGCGCACCAACAAGTTTTATTTTCACTGCCCTTGCCCAATTTGCTCTTGGATGACGTACAAGCTGCGTGAAGGGTTGATGAGTTGTTTTAGGGTATCATTATCCGTACAAGCACTCTTCCACTCTGCCATATCAATGTTGCCATCCTGACAAGATCACTTACGTGTGAGAAAAGCAACTTGAGGAAGAAGGTGCCCAAACCTTGTTTGAATCAGCAGTGAAGATCTTGTCCACAAGCTTTGTAAGCAATTCTTGGCGCATGCTAGAAACTAATTCCAACAGCCACTTTTTGTTGGTAAGCTTCTCCCTTTTGATGTACTCCTTAGCGACCTTCTTTGCCACCTTGAGCGTTATTTCTATCACAGCTGATCAGTCCAGTTTCGTTTAAAGTAAGCAAATTTGAGTACTCACGAAGGTAGTGATGAAGCTCAGTCTTAGAGATGAGGCCATTGTTGTCAAGATCGATGGCTTTGAACACCAGCTCAGCCTTGTCCTGCGCTGAGCCTTCGCACAGCACCGACACGCCGTAGATCAACTCAAACGGGTCCACTGCACCACCAGCAAGTGAGTGATGGTGGGGAAAGACTAAACAAAACCACCTTTGCCGTCGTGGTTGGTGTCGAGGAGATGGAATGTGAGCGCAGCTGCTTCATGGTTGAATTGCGGCTGGTGGTAGGTCTGGTTGACCTCCTCGACCACCTTGAGGAAGGGCTTGAGCGTGATGGGCTGGCCCTTGCTGTTGCCTTTGGCTTTGAATGTGTCCAGAAGGGCCGTCACCTCCTCCATGGTGAGGTTGCTCCCACTGGCCAATTTACCCCATGAAGCTGGTGACTGCATCTTTTCACTTTTCTAAAGACAGTTTTTCAAACACTTCGCATACATGCAAAAGGAGAAGTTCCTCTTTTGGGCGTGTGGTCTCAACAACGTTTATTGGCTACTTCAGGTCGGGTGTGGCCGAGCCAAGATAAGTGCGAACGTCGGCCGGTGTGCCCTTGAATATCTTGGCGCGGATGGTTTGTTTGCCAAGTCGTCGGTGAGCTTCATAGCGGTGGCAGCCGCCAAAGGCGAAGTAGTAGTTGTTGGCGGGATCTTGGCCTTGCACCCACATCACGTCGATGGGCGGCACAAGGTGTCGTGTTGATGGGTCCTGCAGTGTTGACATGATCGACTCGACCTTTGCATTATCGATCTCTAGGGGAAGCCCACGCGTGATGGCGCGAAACGGCATCTCGTGGATCTCTGACACACTCCGGGTGTGTATGCTCATGTTGTCTTCTCCTTCTGCTCAGCATGCGCACTCAGTGAATCCAGCTGCCGTACTGGTATCAAAAAAAATTTGAGTGAAGTATACCTGTTGTGGGGGCGGTTGTGTGTGGCTGAGCCATGCGAAGAAGTTTCTTGTTGGTTTGGTTTAAGATGGTCTGTTAGTTGTGGGCGCTTGTCGCTTTTCTTCTTGCGCTCGCGGAAGACTCGGCGATACGCGGAAAGGTTCGGTTTTCCCCATTAGGCCAGCAGAAATGCTAGGCATGAGAAGAATTCTGAAATTCTGATTTGCCGTTCCAGAATAAATCCGGCCTCCGGGCACAAAGCGCAGGCACAAGACATTTCACCAAGCAGATCTGGCAGCGAGTGCTAGCATTTGAGTGATTAGAAGTCGATTCCACTTGAGGATACACAACTGCAGATTGAGTCAGAATCGGCAAACACAATAAATTGCCTTTTGAAGAGATGAGTAAACCCAACCAAGCCGAGAAGGGATCGCACCAACTTTTGCTCCTTAGCGATGACGAAGTGGGCCAGGTGATTAGCGCAAAGGAGGCCGTGAAGGTGGTCAGCGAGGCCTTCGTCCAGCTCCACACCAAGCAAGCTCAAGTACGTACTCGCCCCATAGCCTCCTTGTTCCTCATCTCGCCAATTACCTCACGGTGTGGTGCAAGTGCACACGGCGCCCGTTAAATTCTGATTAATGTTTTCTGCTGACACGCCTCTGTTACTTGCGAGGGTGGGGCTTGGCTTGTTTTGCACAACGCTAATCAAATCCTATCCTTTCTGAGCAGCTCGTTGCGCCGTTGCGTTGTGTGTCGTTTAATCCTCCTTTACCGGACCACTACTCACAGCTCACGTGACTTGCAGGTGCCCCTGCGCAGCGTGCTTCCCGCGAGCGAAGCTGGCGCGACCACCCTCTTCATGCCCGCTCGCTTGGCCAAGACCGGCGCGCTCGGCATCAAGCTCGGTATTGTCCGCGTTCCCTCCTTCTCCCGCGCTCACGTCTTTCGCCGTTCGTTCTTATTTGATCATTTATTATTTTTGACAATGCAACTATTTCAAATATTTATTGTCGCGTGGACACCACACATCAGTGAGCGTGCGGCCGAGCAATGCCGCGAAGGGCCTGCCTACAGTGCCGGCCTCAGTCTTGCTGCTCGACGAGGTCACCGGCCTGCCGCTGGCCCTCATGCAGGCCACGCAGCTGACCGCCCTACGCACTGCAGCAGGCTCGGCCGCAGCGACCAACGCACTGGCCCGACGCGACGCGCGGGTCATGGTCGTCTTCGGAGTGGGCGAACAGGCCCAGGCCCACATCGAGGCCATTTGCTCCGTGCGGAGTCTCAAGGAGGTTTATCTCATCAACCGGACCAAGGCCAAGGCGCTTGACCTGCAGCAGCGCTACCAGGCGGCCGTGGGCCACGGCTACACGGAGATCACGTGGCATGTTGTCGACAAGGACTCGCCAGAAGAGGACCAGGCAGTAAGCCGCGCGGACATTATCGTGACGGCCACCAACTCGCACACGCCCGTCTTTAATGGTCGCCACCTTAAGCCTGGTGTTCACATCAATGCCATTGGTACCCTCCACAACCCTTCTTTATTTTATTTTAGGTTTTAAATTAATCTTTTGTTAATTTAAACAACTTTTCTTTTACTGTTTTTTATGTATAATTTCTGACAATTTTTGGCAGGATCCTACACTCCTTCGATGCAGGAGTTGGACGAAACTACTGTACAAAAGGCCAAGGTAGGCTTTCACATCTTTACGCTGACAAGTAGTGGATCATGAGCTGACTCTCAAGTGTGTGGTAGATTGTGGTTGATAACCGCGAGGCCGTGCTCAAGGAGGCGGGCGATATCGTGATCCCCGCCAAAAAGGGTCTCATCGACCCGGCCACCAGCATCGTCGCCGAGCTTGGTCAGGTTCTGGCTGAGGAGATGGTTTGGCCCCTCCCCTTTTTTTGACGTAACTTCCCTTTAATTTTATCAGTGCGGGCATTCTTTTATTTACACCAAAAGGACGGGATTTCTTTAGGAGGTGAGACAGTCGGAGCAGGACGTGACGCTCTTCAAGTCAGTCGGCAACGCCGTGCAGGACGTGGCGGTGGCCCACGCTGTCTATGTCGCCGCCCAACAGCGCGGCCTCGGCCGGCGCGTCTCCTTCCGGAGTGCTGCCGCGCTTTGAGGCAGATCTGTCCCTCTTTGGTTATAAATAATTCATCTTCATCTTTCATACAAACTATGCACTTTCAATTTTTAGATTTAGTTACTTTTATTTATTTTGATTTTATCTAGTCATAACAATTAGGTTTTGTTTTTTTTTTTGTTTTTTTGGAATGGGTGTGTTGTGTGGTTTAGACGCGGTTCCACGGCAGGGTGTGTGCGGTGTTGCCTGAGTCGTCGGGCGCGGGGTTTGTGAAGAAGAAGCTGTCCGGCACATCGCCGTCCTCGCCCACATAGAGCTCGTTCATGTGCGTGGTGGTCCGCGATTCGTAGATGGGCGACGTAGTGACCATCTCCTGGCCCGTCGCGTCCACGCCCCAAGGCGACACGGTGGGCGGTTTGTTGGCCCTGCGGCGCCACATCAGGAGCGCGGCGGCCGCGAGCATGCCCGCCACAGCGACCAGGGCCAACGGGATGGCTACGCCGGCGGCGATCAGGCCCACGTCGATGCCGCCGCCGCTCGCCGCGGCTCCTGTGCCGTTGACGAAGCGCGGGCTAGGCGTGGACGATCTGCTGACTGAGCTCGACGGAGAGCGCGAAGGAGAGCGCGATATGCTTCCAGTGGGCGAAGCGGTTCTGGTAGGTGAGTTCGAGATGGTGGGGCTCGCGCTGGTCGAAGGCGAAGTGGTTCCACTGGGTGTGGCGGTTCTAGTGGGTGAGCTCGAGATGGTTGGGCTCGGACTGGTCGATGGCGACGTCGATGCTCCAAGCGACGGGGAAGCCGTGGGCGAGTTGGGCGGTGAAGCCGATGTCGTGGCCGTCGCGCTCGACGTGGCAGATGACGACGGCGAGCGTGAGATGGAGGAAGTAGGCGTCGCAGAGCGCGTGGCGGACGGCGTCGAGGAAGGCGACGGTGTGGACGAACGAGAAGGCGTCGAGGACTTGGACGCCGAGGGCGATGAGGTCGGCGAACGCGAGGTGGACGCGGTAGCCGAGAGCGAAGGCGTGACAGTGCGCGAAGGCGAAGGAGTTCGAGACCTCGAGGAAGAAGGAGACAGGCCAGGCGTGAGAGTGGCGCTGGGCGAAACGGAGATCGATGGCGTCACCGTTGGCGTCACGGAGGGAGTAACAGTTGGTGTAACTGTGGGCGTGACAGTTGGCGTGACCGTGGCCGTGGCCGAGGGCGTGACGCTGGGCGTTTCCGTGGGCGTGACAGTTGGCGTTATAGTGGGCGTCACAGTCGGCGTGATGGTGGGCGTGACTGTTGGCGTGGCCGAGGGCGTTTCAGTGGGCGTCACCGTGGACGTGACTGTTGGCGTGACGGTAGGAGTCGCTGTGGGTGTTAATGTTGGCGTGACAGTAGGGGACGCCGTGGGCGTCACAGATGGCGTCATTGTAGGCGTTACAGTTGGCGTCGCAGTAGGCGTAACGGAAGGAGTCCTTGAAGGAGACGCGGTGGGCGTAACAGTGGGCGTTAGCGTGGGTGTTACGGTAGGTGTCGTAGTCGGTGTTCTTGTGGGAGTGATCGTCGGCGTAACCGTGGGTGTAACCGTAGGCGTGACTGTTGGCGTAACCGTAGGCGTCGCCGTGGGCGTCACCGTGGGCGTCCGAGAGGGAGTCGCGGTTGGCGTTACTGTTGGAGTTACAGTCGGGGTTGATGACGGCGTGACTGTGGGCGTTGCTGTAGGTGACACAGTAGGGGTACTGGTGGGCGTTACGGTAGGCGTCACTGTAGGTGTACTGGTGGGTGTAGATGTTGGAGTGACAGTCGGCGTGACTGTCGGCGTCACAGTAGGCGTCGTGGTGGGCGTCACTGTCGGCGTCACAGTTGGAGTCATTGTAGGCGTGACCGTGGGCGTCGTTTCGGGCGTCGCTGTCGGTGAAGTGGTGGGTGTGACGGTGGGTGTGACGGTGGGCGTCACAGTGGGCGTGACTGTCGGTGTCACAGTGGACGTAACAGTGGGCGTCACCGTCACAGTTGGCGTAACTGTAGGCGTTACGGTGGGCGTCACCGTGGGTGTCACTGACGGCGTGACAGTGGGCGTGACAGTGGGAGTGACAGTAGGAGTGACTGTAGGTGTTCCGGTCGGGGTCACAGTGGGTGTGACGGTTGGTGTAACTGTGGGTGTGGCCGTGGGTGTCACTGACGGCGTTACAGTCGGCGTGACTGTGGGCGTCCGGGAAGGCGTGACTGTGGGCGTTACAGTGGGAGTGACAGTAGGCGTCTCCGTCGGCGTAACAGAAGGCGTCACTGTGGGCGTGACAGTGGGCGTTACCGTGGGCGTAACGGTTGGTGTCACGGTGGGCGTCACCGTGGGCGTAACGGTGGGCGTCACAGTGGGTGTCACAGTTGGCGTAACGGTGGGTGTTACGGTAGGCGTGACCGTAGGCGTACGCGTCACTGTGGGTGTCACTGTGGGCGTGACCGTCGGCGTAACAGTCGGCGTCCCCGTCGGTGTAACCGTCGGCGTGACAGTGGGCGTCACCGTAGGCGAAACTGTTGAGGTCACCGTTGGCGAGGCCGAGGGGGTCACTGTGGGAGTCAAAGTGGGTGTGACCGTAGGCGTCACCGTAGGCGAGACAGTGGGCGTCACCGTCGGTGAAGCGGTGGGCGTGACGGTTGCAGTCACAGTGGGCGTCACTGTTGGCGTGACGGTAGGCGTGACTGTAGGAGTGACCGTGGACGTCACTGTGGGCGTCAAGGTTGGCGTAAATGTGGGCGTTACAGATGGACTAACAGTGGGAGTCCCTGTTGGCGTGACGGTAGGCGTGACTGTGAGCGTCACTGTGGGCGTTACGGTTGGAGTTACTGTGGGAGTAATGGTCGGGGTGATTGTCGAAGTAACTGTGGGTGTGGCTGATCTAGTCATGCTGGGCGTCACCGTCGGCGTCACGGTCGGCGAGACGGTGGGCGTCAGGGAACGTGTCGCCGTGGGAGTGACCGTGGGCGTCACCGTGGGTGTGACAGTAGGCGTCACGGTTGATGTCACCGTGGGGGTCACAGTAGGGGTGACGGTGGGCGTAACAGTCGGTGTCACCGTGGGTGTTACTGTCGGTGTCTGTGATGGTGTCACCGTAGGCGTCACAGTGGGTGTAACTGTGGGCGAGACTGTGGGCGTCACCGTGGGCGTGACCGTGGGCGTCACTGTGGGCGTGACCGTCGGTGTTACAGTGGGCGTCATTGTTGGTGTCACGGTCGGTGTGGGTGTCACTGTGGGCGTGACCGTAGGTGTCATGGTGGGCGTGATCGTGGGAGTGACAGTGGGCGTGACCGTAGGTGTCACCGATAGTGTCACTGTGGGTGTCACCGTTGGTGTCCCCGTAGGTGTAACGGAAGGCGTCACAGTGGGCGTCACAGAAAGTGTCACAGTGGGCGTCACCGTGCCCGTGGGTGTGACTGTTGGTGTCATGGTTGGCGTAACTGTGGGCGTAACGGTCGGTGTGACTGTCGGCGTCACCGCGGGCGTCACCGTGGAAGTCACAGTGGGTGTGACCGTGGGCGTCACTGTCGGTGTAATTGAAGGCGTCGCGGTGGGCGTGACCGTCGGTGTACGGGTGGGTGTCACCGTAGGCGTGACTGTTGGTGTCATGGTTGGCGTTACAGTGGGCGTTCCAGTGGGCGAGACCGTGGGCGTGCCGGTCGGTGTGAGAGTGGGCGTCACTGAGGGAGTACCACTTGGTGTAACTGTAGGCGTCACAGAAGGGGTCACTGTTGGCGTGGGCGTGGGCGTGGGCGTGGGCGTCACTGTGGAAGTCACAGTGGGTGTGACCGTGGGCGTGACGGTGGGCGTGACAGTAGGCGTCACTGTCGGCGTCACCGTCGGTGAAGCGGAGGGCGTGACGGTTGGCGTCACAGTAGGCGTCACTGTTGGCGTGGCCGTGGGAGTGACCGTAGGTGTGAGTGTGGGTGTTACAGTGGACGTAACTGTAGGAGTAACGGTTGGCGTCACTGTGGGAGTAGGCGTGACCGTAGGCGTTACTGTGGGCGTAACGGTCGGCGTTACAGTCGGCGTGAGCGTCGCAGTAGGCGTCACTGTGGGTGTAATCGTGGGCGTTACTGTCGGTGTCGCAGTGGGCGTTACAGTCGGCGTCACAGTCGGGGTAACTGTCGGCGTCACAGTGGGCGTGACAGTTGGTGTTCTGGTCGGCGTGACAGTGGGAGTGACCGTAGGAGTGACTGTAGGTGTCACAGTGGGCGTCACTGTAGGCGTCAGGGTCGGCGTCACGGTGGGAGAAACGGTCGGCGTAAAAGTCGGGGTCACTGTCGGCGTCACAGTCGGAGTCACCGAGGGAGTCACTGTCGGCGTCACCGTAGGGCTCGCCGTCGGGGTGCCCGTGGGTGTGACGGTCGGCGTCAGTGTCGGCGTGAGCGTGGGCGTCGCGGTGGGTGTCATTGTCGCTGTTGGTGTCGACGTGGGGGTGACTGTGGGCGTCACCGTGGGAGTTGCTGTGGGCGTCACGGTATGTGTGGCCGTGGGTGTAAACGAGGGTGTAATCGAGGGCGTCATCGTCGGCGTGACAGTTGGCGTCACGGTGGGTGTCCGTGAAGGCGTAACAGTTGAGGTGGGCGTGACTGTGGGTGTAACTGTTGGTGTGACCGTGGGCGTGAAGGTAGGCGTGCCGCTAGGGGTAACTGTTGGCGTTCCAGTTGGTGCAACTGTGGGCGAGCCCGTCGGTGTCACAGTATGTGTCATGGTCGGCGTTACGGTCGACGTGACACTAGGCGTGGGCGTAACCGTTGGCGTGTTCGTGGCCGAGACGGAAGGAGTATTTGTGGCGGTCACCGTCGGTGTTGTGGTCGGCGCGCCCGTAGAAGTAACTGTAGGCGTGGTCGTCGGGGTGACTGAAACGGTCGCGGTCGATGAAGGTGTTCCGGTGGGTGAGACAGTAGGAGTGGTTGTGGGCGTTACTGTTGGCGTCCTTGTCGGAGAAGTGGTCGAGGTGACAGTTGGAGTCACTGAAGGAGTTGGCGTCAACGTTGAAGTAGGAGTGGCAGTGGGCGTCACCGTAGGAGTCAAGGTTGGCGAGGCAGCTGGAGTCAGAGAAGACGTCGCTGTGACTGTAGGTGTCACGGTGGTCGTAGGTGTGATCGTGGCCGACACTGTTGGCGTGGCGGTAGGGGATAAGGTCGTGGACGTCGTCGGTGTCACACTGGAAGTTGCCGTTGGCGTCGTAGAGGGGGTCACAGAAGCCGACGAGGTTGGGCTGGTTGAGAGTGTTGGCGTTGCAGACGCTGATGGAGTCACCGTGGGCGTTACAGTCGACGTAGCGGTGGACGTAACCGTTGGAGTCACAGTTGCGGATACCGTGAGGGTGGGGGTCACCGTCGGCGTCACAGTTGCAGTCACCGATGGTGTTATCGTCGCCGTCCTTGAGGGCGTCGACGTGGATGAAACAGTTGGAGTTGCGGTCGCCGAGGCGGTTACCGTGGGCGTCACAGTGGGTGTTATAGATGGCGTTATCGTGGGCGTGCTGGATGCAGTCCCACTGGGCGTGACTGTGGGCGAACTGGTCGTAGAGACGGTTGGGCTACTGGATGGTGTGCCTGTTGAGGTTACTGTTGGTGTGACTGTAGGCGTCACAGTTGGCGTTATTGTTGGCGTAACAGTGGGTGTGACTGTCGGCGTTAGTGTCGGGGTCACTGTGGGCGTAACGGTTGGCGTCAGAGTGGGGGTGACAGTGGGCGTCACCGTAGGCGTAACAGTGACTGTGGCCGTGACTGTGGGCGTGACAGTAGGCGTCACTGTCGGCGTGATGGTGGGCGTTGCTGTGGGTGTGACCGTCCCGCTCGGGGTTACGGAGGGCGAGGCGGTTGGAGTGACGGTAGGTGTGATGGAAGGCGTTCGAGTCGGCGTCACGGTTGGCGTCATAGTAGGTGTAACCGTGGGCGTCACGGTTGGTGTTCTAGTAGGAGTAACCGTAGGCGTAACTGTAGGTGTGACGGTTGGAGTGACCGTGGCTGAAACTGTGGGTGTTCCAGTTGGAGTTACCGTCGGCGTGCAGGTAGGTGAGACTGTTTGTGTCACAGTAGGTGTTACTGAGGGCGTGATCGTTGGTGAGGTGGAAGATGTGACGGTCGCAGAAACACTGGGCGTGACCGTCGGTGTTACAGTGGGTGTCCTCGAACTCGTGACAGTCGGAGTCAACATGAGCGTCGAGGTAGGGGAGACGGTTGGTGTCACGGTCGTAGAGAACGTTGGCGACGTTGTAGGCGTGCTGGTTGCGGAAACTGTAACGGAAGGAATCATTGTAGGTGTACTGGTCGGCGTTGCGGTGGGCGTCACAGTGGGCGTCACCGTTGGCGTGGCTGTTGGTGTGACGGTGGGCGAGACCGTCGGAGTTACCGTAGGCGTCCGGGAAGGAGTGACCGTGGGAGTAACAGTGGCCGATACGGTAGGTGTTACGGAAGGAGTCACGGTTTGAGGTACCGTAGGTGTGATGGTCGAGGTCACCGTCGGCGTTCCAGTGGGCGTTGCGGAGGGAGTAGCAGTGGGCGTGGTCGTGGGCGTAGCAGTGACAGTTGGCGTTCCAGTAGAGGGAGGAGTTACAGAAGGCGGCACGGTGGAAGTTACGGAAGGACTCACAGTTGGCGTGACCGTGGGCGTTACAGTTGAGGTCACCGTAGGCGAGACCGTCGGTGTAACAGGATTCATTGTGGCCGTTGCGGTGGGAGTTACAGTCGAAGTAACAGTGGGTGTTGCTGTCGGTGTTACTGTCACAGTGGGCGTAGCGGTGGGAGTGACCGTGGGTGTCACCGTCGGTGTTCGGGACGGCGTAACTGAAGGGCTCACAGACGGTGTAATCGTTGGAGTAACTGTGGGCGTCATTGTCGGTGTGAGAGTCGGCGTCACCGTGGGTGTCACAGTAGTCGTGACCGTTGGTGTGACTGTCGATGTCAAAGTAGGCGTCGGTGTGAATGTAGGCGTTACGGTGGGAGTGCCTGTCGACGTAAACGTGGGAGTCCGGGAAGATGTCACTGTTGGAGTAGGGCTCACTGTCGTGGTCGTTGAAGGCGTGACTGATGGCGTAATAGTGGGAGTGACCGTACGTGTCACCGTAGGCGTCACTGTGGGCGTGACAGTCGGCGTGACAGTTGGCGTCACCGTTGGCGTCACTGTGGGCGTGACAGTGGGAGTAACTGTCGGCGTAACAGTTGGCGTCACCGTCGACGTCACTGTAGGCGTGACAGAACACGTTGGCGTCAAGGTGGGTGTGAGAGAAGGTGTGACTGTGGGTGTCAACGTTGACGTTACTGTGGGTGTCACCGTTGGTGACACGGTTGGCGTTACTGTGGGAGTGACCGTCGGCGTCACCGTAGGCGTCATAGTGGGCGTCACAGTGGGTGTAACCGTGGGCGAAAGGGTGGGGGTCACGGTAGGTGTTAGGGTAACCGTGGGAGTTACAGTGGGTGTCATAGTCGGCGTAACGGTTGCCGTGGGCGTTCTCGTAGGCGTGATTGTCAAAGTCACAGTGGGTGACGCCGTGGGGCTCCCAGTGGGACTAACTGTCTGCGTGGCAGTAGGCGCTATTGTAGATGATGCTGTCGCCGTAGTAGTAACGCTCGGTGTTGCTGTGGGCGTTCTTGACGGCGTGACCGTGGGCGTTCCAGTCGCGGTTACTGTTGGGGTCGATGTAACGGTGGGTGTTACCGTTGTCGTGGGCGTAGTAGACGGGGACACGGTAGGAGTGACCGTCGACGTCACTGAGGGTGTGATGGTGGGCGTAACGGTCGGAGTAGTCGTGGGGCTAACAGCGGGTGAGACCGTTGGAGTAAGCGTTGGTGCGAGTGTTGGCGTAGCTGTTGACGTAACGGTGGGGGTGACCGTAGGCGTTAAAGTCGGCGTTGCAGTCGAGCTTACTGACGGTGTTGCCGTGGGAGTCACAGTAGGGGTCGCGGTTGGAGTAACTGTGGACGTGAGAGTCGGCGTGGGAGTCGTTGTCAGGCTTACTGAAGCTGTTGGCGTAACGGTCGGAGTCACGGACGGCGTTATCGTGGGTGTGGCCGTGGGAGTGCGGGAAGGAGTGACAGTGGGCGTTACAGTTGGGGTAACGGTGGAAGTGATAGTGGGAGTCGGTGTGACAGTTGAGATTGGAGTTTGAGTCGGCGTTGGCGTCGCCGTGATTGTGGCTGTTGGCGTCACAGAAGGCGTTGGCGAAGGCGATGGAGATGGAATGCTGATCACGCTTATGCACACTGCGTCCACCACTGGACCGCAGGTGGAGTTTTCCATCGTCAACAGAGTTAAGTTGGTGAGCGAACTGGTAGCGGTCACGGTGAAGTAGCGATATGTCCACAGCATGTTCGAGAAAGACCGCAGCGGATCGAGCAGAACAGGTGCTGAGTCCTTGACGACGTTGTCCCACAACGCCATGAAGCTCTTGTTGCTGGATGCACAGGCGACGTTGGCCGAAAGAGCGTAAGACAGCAGATAGACTCCGCCGGGGACAGTCGACACGAATGTGGTGATGGTGCCAGGGCCAGGCGAGCCGGCCAAATCGATGGAGTAGTTGCCCTCGATGGGTTGCCAACTGGACTTGCTGACCCATTCGATGCTTTGGTTGGTACCCACTACGCTCCAACCAGGAATCACGGTGTCGTTGGGCGCCCGGATGGTGAGCCAGGAAGGGTTTGTTACACGGCCTTGTTCGAAGCCACCGTTGGTGTTGATGCATGTGCTCGGGTTGACCGGCGGGGTAGTGCTTGGGCTGGGCGACACAGTACTCGAGGGCGTGGTGGAGAGCGTGGGCGTCACAGTCGGTGTGATGGTTGGAGTTCGTGAAGGCGTAGGACTTGAGGATGGAGTAATCGAAGACGTTACAGTGGCTGTGGCCGTCGGTGTAACGGTAGACGTCACAGTGGGAGTGACAGTAGGCGTCACGGTCGGTGTGAATGTTGGTGTCACTGTGGGCGTAACCGTCGGCGTGACTGTAGGTGTCACTATAGGCGTGACCGTCGGGGTAAATGTAGGCGTGAGGCTTGGCGTTCGGGTAGGGGTGACTGTGGGCGTTACTGTTGTCGTCACCGTGGGAGTCACTGTGGGCGTCACTGTTGGCGTCACTGTCGGCGTGACTGTGGGAGTTACAGTGGGCGTCACTGTCGGCGTGATGGTGGGCGTCACTGTCGGCGTCACTGTGGGTGTCGCCGTGGATGTAACAGTAGGCGTTGCTGTTAATGTAACGGTAGGTGTAACAGTGGGCGTAACCGTCGGCGTGACCGTAGGTGTGACCGTGGGTGTAACGGTTGGAGTCACAGTGGCCGTCACCGTCGGGGTCACTGAGGGCGTCACGGTAGGCGTCACAGTGGGAGTGACAGTAGGCGTTACAGTGGGCGTAACGGTGGGAGAGAGGGTGGGCGTCACTGTTGGTGAAACAGTTGGTGTTGGCGTGACGGAAGGCGTGACGGAAGGCGTCACTGTTGGCGTCCCTGTCGGCGTTCGAGTAGGTGTAACTGAGGGCGTTACAGTGGGCGTCGTGGTTGGCGGCCGGGTGGGCGTCACCGCTGACGATGCCGTAACAGTAGGAGTCGCGGTGGGCGTTACTGTTGGACTGGCCGTTGGTGATATGGTGACGGATGGAGTAGCTGTAGGTGTGACCGTCGGTGTGGCGGAAGGTGTTCGTGTGGGCGTAACCGTTGGAGTAATCGTGGATGTAACTGTAGGCGTCACCATGGGTGTCACCGTTGACGTAACTGTGGGCGTTGCCGTTGGCGTCATGGTGGGCGTGCCGGTCATAGTAGGGGTTACTGTTGTTGTCGGGCTCGTAGTGGGCGTGACACTCGGCGTCACCGTGGGCGTGGCTGTGGGCGTGACCGTAGGAGTCGTGGTGGGCAGCCCGGTGGGCGTGACAGTTGGTGTAACCGAGGGCGTCACCGTTGGTGTCACTGTGGGCGAAACCGTAAGAGTAACTGTAGGAGTGATGCTGGGCGTTCGGGTCGGAGTTGCTGTAGGCGTAATCGATGACGTCACCGTGGGCGTTACAGTGGGCGTCACCGAAGACGTAACAGTGGGAGTTACCGTCGGCGTCACAGTGGGCGTGGGAGTAACGGTTGGTGTCACTGAGGGCGTAACGGTTGGGGTTACAGTGGGCGTCACTGAGGGTGTCACCGTAGGGGTCACGGTCGGGGTGACAGTGGGTGTGCCGGTCGACGTCATGGTGGGTGTCACTGATGGCGTGACGGTCGGAGTCATCGTAGGGGTAGCAGTGGGAGTGACAGATGGTGTTCTCGTTACCGTTGGAGTAACCGTCGACGTGGCCGTGGGGGATACTGTAGGAGTAAAAAAACTGTCAGTGTGACCGTGGGTGTTACAGTGGGTGTAACTGTAGGCGTCACGGAAGGCGTGACCGTTGGAGTGACAGTGGACGTAACAGAGGACGTCACCGTGGGAGTCACCGTTGGCGTCTGGGAGGGCGTCAAAGTCGGAGTCAAGGTAGGGGTCGTTGTTGGAGTTACGGTCGGAGTCACGGTTGAAGTCACGCTGGAAGTAGGCGTTACGGTTGGCGTTCTGGTCGGCGTGAAGGTTGGTGTGGCTGTGGGTATAATGGTAGGCGTAATCGAGGGCGTGATAGTGGGCGTTACTGTAGGCGAGACTGTTGGCGTTGCGGTTGGCGTCACCGTAGGCGTCGGCGTCGGAGAGACCGTGGGTGTTCCAGATGATGTGACTGTTGGCGATACTGTTGGAGTGACCGTGGGCGTGCCAGTAGGTGTGACCGTTGAAGTAACCGTTGGTGTCACGGTGGCGCTTCTTGACGGAGTAATGGAAGGTGGCACAGTTGGTGTAATCGATGGAGTCACAGTGGGCGTAACGGTCGGCGTCAGCGTAGGGGTGATGGAAGGCGTGACGCTTGGTGTGACAGTTGGCGTGACCGATAGCGTCACCGAGGGCGTCACCGTTGGCGTCGTGGTGGGTGTGACTGTTGCTGTCAAGGTAGGCGTCACCGTGGGAGTCATTGTTGGGGTCACCGATGGAGTCAACGTTGGTGTAACTGTCGGTGTAATGGTCGGTGTTCGTGAGGCCGTCGCTGATGGCGTTACGGTCGGCGTCGTGGTGGGTGTAACTGTTGGCGTCGTGGTAGGTGTAAACGTGGGAGTCACCGTTGGTGTCACAGTTGGCGTCACTGTAGGCGTTCCCGTAGGGGTAGCAGAGGGTGTTACACTAGGCGTCATGGTAGGTGTGGTCGTCGGCGTTGCTGTGGGAGAGACTGTCGGCGTGATACTTGGTGTTCTGCTTGGGGTCGGAGTGCTAGAGGGAGAAACCGTCGGTGAGCCCGTTGGTGTGACTGTGGGCGTCATTGTGGGCGTGATCGAAGGTGTAACGGTAGGCGTCAGCGTGCGTGTAACAGTCGGCGTAACTGTGGCTGTTACAGTCGGTGTTACTGTAGGCGTTGCTGTCGGAGTTACCGTTGGTGATGGCGTTACGGTCGGCGGAAGAGTTGGTGTAATTGTTGGAGTGACTGTAGGTGTGACAGTTGGTATCATGGTTAGTGTGGCAGTGGGAGTTACGGTAGGTGTCACAGTGGGCGTTATTGTTGGAGTGACGGTCGGTGTCGCAGATGGCGTAATGGTTGGTGTCACAGTTGGTGTTGCCGTTGGCGTCCGAGAGGGCGTCATGGTTGGCGACACTGTTGGTGTCACTGTCGTAGTGACTGTGGGCGTAATGGTTGGTGTTACAGTGGATGTAACGGTTGGCGTCGCTGTCGGCGTAACCGTGGGCGTCACCGTAGGGGTAATAGTAGGTGTGACTGTCGGGCTTACTGTATTGGTCGGCGTAACTGTTGGCGTAACGGTTGGAGTTGGTGATGCAGTCGGCGTGCCCGTGGGTGTGACGGTCGGTGTCACCGAAGGTGTCACTGTGGGCGTCACTGTTGGAGTCGCAGAAGGTGTAACAGTGGGTGTCACAGTCGGTGTTGCCGTTGGCGTACGGGAGGACGTAACGGTGGGCGTCACCGTGGGTGTCACTGTCGGAGTGACTGTGGGCGTCACGGTAGGAGTTATGGTCGGTGTCACAGTAGGCGTCACAGTGGGCGTTACGGTTGATGTTACAGTGGGCGTAACCGTTGGCGTTACGGTAGGCGTCGTTGTGGGCGAGGGCGTAACAGTGGGTGTGATTGTGGGCGTTACAGTTGGTGTAACGGTTGGTGTTACAGTTGGCGTGACAGTGGGCGTCAATGTCGGTGTAGCAGTGGGTGTGACCGTGGGAGTAATGGTCGGCGTCACAGTGGGTGTGGTGGTGGGCGTTGCCGACGGTGTGGCACTTGGCGTGACCGTGGGAGTGACTGTGGGCGTTCGAGTAGGCGTAACAGTTGGAGTCCCTGTGGGCGTGACGGTAGGCGTCATTGTAGGCGTAACAGTGGGGGTACGAGAGGGCGTCACGGTCGGCGTCACCGTAGGTGTCGCAGTAGGAGTGACTGTGGGGGTTACTGTGGGTGTCCCGGTCGCGGTAGCAGTGGGAGTCACTGTCGGTGTCACAGTAGGCGTCACAGTCGGGGTCACCGTAGGAGTACCAGTTGGCGTAACGGTTGGCGTGATCGAAGGGGTCACTGTCGGCGTTAAAGTAGGCGTCAACGTGGGTGTCACGGTAGGCGTCACGGTCGGCGTGACAGACGGCGTTCGTGAAGGTGTTACTGTGGGAGTGCCTGTCGGTGTAAATGTTGGCGTCACTGTAGGCGTAAAGGTCGCTGTCACAGATGGCGTCACAGTGGGCGTCACAGTCGGTGTGACCGTCGAAGTAACTGTTGGCGTGACCGTAGGCGTTGCTGTGGGCGTCGCCGTGGGCGTCCCAGTTGGAGTGACCGTAGGAGTGACAGTTGGTGTGACCGTGGGCGTCACCGTTGGTGTCACTGTGGGCGTTACCGTGGGAGTAACGCTTGGCGTTCGTGTAGTGGTTACTGTGGGCGTAACAGTGGGCGTCACCGTAGGACTAACAGTAGGTGTGACTGTTGGGGTCAGCGTTACAGTGGGCGTCACTGTTGGCGTCATTGTGGCAGTCACCGTAGGCGTGACAGTGGGGGTAAAGGTAGGCGTGACCGTGGGCGTCACGGATGAAGTGACGGTGGGCGTCACTGTCGGTGTAACGGTGGGTGTCACCGTGGGCGTGCCTGTCGGGGTGGTAGTTGGGGTTACAGACGGTGTGGTGGTGGGTGTGACTGTGGGAGTTCGAGTTGGCGTGGCCGTTGGTGTGACCGTCGGCGTGCCCGTGGGTGTAACGGTCGGTGTCACACTTGGGGTAACAGTGGGAGTACCTGTCGGTGTGACCGTAGGCGTCACAGTCGACGTAACCGTCGGCGTTACAGTGGGCGTCACCGTAGGACTCACAGTTGGTGTGACTGTTGGGGTAACCGTGGGCGTGACTGTTGGAGTCACTGTTGGCGTCACTGTGGGTGTTACTGTTGGCGTTCGGGTGGGGGTGACTGTGGGCGTGGCAGGGGGCGTCACTGTTGGCGTCGTTGTGGGAGTAACCGTCGGCGAGACGGTCGGAGTTACAGTGGGCGTAACGGTGGGCGTCACAGTAGGTGTCCCTGTTGGCGTCACCGTCGGAGTCACGGTCACTGTCGGGGTCCCAGTAGGCGTCACTGTCGGGGTATTTGTGGGTGTGACTGTGGGGGTCACCGTTGGCGTGACTGTCGGTGAAGTCGTAGGCGTTACGGATGGTGTGCCACTGGGTGTGACTGTTGGTGTGACTGTGGGCGTTCTAGAGGGAGTAACAGTTGGTGATGCAGTTGGCGTGGCTGTGGGCGTCACAGTGGGCGTAATGGTCGGAGTGACCGTAGGCGTCACTGTTGGCGTCACCGTGGGCGTCACCGTAGAAGTCATAGATGGCGTAACGGTCGGCGTTGCTGTGCGTGTGACAGTTGGTGTGACAGTGGGGGTCACCGTTGGCGTTACCGTGGGCGTCACAGTAGGCGTCACGGTAGGTGTGACAGTGGGCGTCACCGTGGGCGTCACAGTCGGCGTCACCGTAGGTGTTACTGTCGGCGTCCGGGAAGGCGTAACGGTGGGTGTCACTGTTGGTGTTAACGTAGGCGTCACCGTCGGAGTGACCGTGGGCGTAACGGTAGGAGTTACTGAGGGTGTCACCGTGGAAGTTACAGAAGGCGTAACGGTGGGTGTGACTGTAGGAGTCACAGATGGCGAAACAGTGGGTGTCACGGTAGGTGTTGCCGTTGCCGTCCGGGAGGGCGTCACGGTTGGCGTCACCGTGGGTGTAACGGTAGGGGTTATGGTGGGCGTCGATGACGGAGTGACCGTCGGCGTCACGGACGGTGTAACCGTCGGTGTTACTGTCGGGGTGGCAGTAGGTGTAACGGACGGCGTCACAGTGGGAGTTACCGTGGGTGTTATGGTGGGCGTTACAGTCGGCGTGGCTGTTGGAGTAGCGGTGGGCGTTACAGTGGGAGTGATAGTCGGCGTCACTGTGGGCGTCATAGTGGGTGTTCGGGTCGGAGACGCGGTCGCCGTGGGAGTGACAGAGGGTGTCGAGGTGGACGTTACTGTAGGTGTGACTGTTGCGGTAGTCGAGGGCGTAACTGTTGGCGTCACTGTGGGCGTCACAGTAGGCGTGACTGTTGGTGTGACCGTGGGTGTCACGGTTGGCGTGACCGTTGGTGTTCGCGTTGGAGTAACCGTCGGGGATACAGTTGGAGTTGCTGTAGGCGTCACAGTCGGTGTCATCGTAGGTGTGACTGTGGGCGTTACTGTGGGAGTACTGGTCGCAGTGACCGAAGGAGTAGCCGTTGGCGTAGGAGTGGGTGTCGGGGTCACAGTAGGAGTCCTTGTAGCCGTGGTTGTGGCTGTTGGCGTCACAGAGGACGTTGGCGAAGGAATGCTGATCACACTCACGCACACTGCGTCCACCACAGGACCGCAGTTAGACGTTTCCCTTGTCAAGAGGGTCAAGTTGGTGAGCGATCTGGATGCAGTAACGCTAAAATAGCGGTAAGACCACAACATATTGGTGGCTGACCGTAGCGGATTGCCCAACACAGGCGCCGAGTCCACGATAATGTTGTCCCACAGAGCCGTGAAGCTTCTGTTGCCGGAGTCACACGCTGAGTTGGCTGAGATAGCGTAGGACAACTGATAGACTCCGCCGGGGACAGTCGAAACGAAGGAGGTGATGGTGCCAGGGCCAGGCGAGCCGCACAAATCGATGGAATAGTTGCCCTCGATGGTTTGCCACGCGTTCTTGTAGACCCAGCCAATTGCTTGGCCTGCACCAACAACGCTCCAACCAGGAATTGCTGTGTCGTTAGGCGCCACGATGTTCTTCCAGTTGATGAAAAAGAAGGCGCCTTGTTCGAAGCCGCCATTGGTGTTGATGCACGTGTTCGGGTTGACTGGCGGCGTGACACTTGAGCTGGGAGATGCCGTGCTCGAGGGTGTAACTGTTGGCGTTACAGTAGGAGTAACCGTCGGCGAGACCGTGGGTGTTACAGTAGGTGTCACAGTTGGAGTGACCGTCGGCGTAACGGTAGGCGTCACCGTTGGCGTTATTGTTGGCGTTATGGTGGGCGTGAATGTAGGCGTCACACTCGGCGTTACGGAGGGCGAAGCGGTTGGAGTGACGGTAGGCGTGATGGAAGGCGTTCGAGTAGGCGTCACAGTGGGCGTCACGGTGGGTGTGACTGTGGGCGTCACAGTTGGTGTGGCTGATGGTGTTACAGTTGGCGTGACAGTTGACGTCACGGTTGGTGTCACCGATGGCGTCACAGTTGGAGTCACCGCGGGAGTCACAGATGGGGTCACTGTGGGCGTCACCGTGGGCGTAACGGTCGGTGTGCCCGTGGGCGTTCGTGAGGGCGTCACGGTCGGCGTTACGGTTGGCGTCACTGTTGGCGTAGCAGTCGGCGTCACAGTAGGCGTGACAGTGGGGGTCACAGTCGGTGTGATAGTGGGAGTCACTGTGGGCGTCACACTCGGCGTTACGGAGGGCGAGGCGGTTGGAGTGACGGTAGGTGTGATGGAAGGCGTTCGAGTGGGTGTCACAGTTGGCGTGACAGTTGGAGTGACGGTCGGAGAAACAGTCCGCGTTATGGTCGGGGTCACGGTGGGTGTGACCGTCGGCGTCACTGTGGGCGTCACTGTCGGTGTGATTGTCGGTGAGACGGACGGCGTCACGGATGGGGTTACCGTGGGTGTCACTGTGGGCGTCATCGTCGGTGTGATAGTGGGCGTTCGGGAGGGTGTCACTGTAGGCGTTATGGTTGGTGTGACCGTGGGCGTAACAGTCGATGTGACTGTGGGCGTGATCGAGGCCGAGGATGAAGGCGTCACACTCGGCGTTACAGACGGCGAGGCGGTTGGAGTGACGGTGGGCGTGATGGAAGGCGTTCGAGTAGGCGTCACAGTGGGTGTTTTCGTTGGCGTGACAGTAGGGGTTACGGTTGGAGTGGCGGTGGGCGTGACAGTGGGCGTCACTGTGGGCGTCACCGTGGGCGTCACAGTCGGTGAGACGCTGGGTGTCACCGTGGGCGTGACTGTCGGTGTAGTGGTTGGGGTGACCGTTGGTGTGGCTGTGGGCGTGCGAGTGGGGGTCACAGTAGGCGTGACAGTCGGCGTCAACGTGGGTGTGACAGTAGGCGTCACTGAGGGTGTCATGGTGGGCGTTACAGAGGGCGTGACTGTAGGAGTCACTGTGGGCGTGACAGTTGGTGTCACTGTGGGTGTGACAGTAGGGGTCGAGTGGGTGTGACTGTGGGAGTTACAGTCGGCGTCACCGTGGGCGTTGATGATGGTGACGCCGTTGGGGTCACTGTGGGCGTCACTGTCGGTGTGACGGTAGGCGTCACCGTAGGTGTTCTTGAAGGCGTCACCGTTGGCGTCACTGATCGCGTCGGCGTGGGCGAGCTTGTGGGCGATGGTGTCGGAGAGGGCGCGATCGCTTGATCCGAAGTCGGGATTGATCGAGGTGGCAAACGACAGCGTGTACGAGTCGCCCGGGTTGGTCGCCACAAGAGTCTTGATTCCACTGGCAGCACCGCCACACAAGTCGACAGAAGCGAAACCTTCAGCAGCCTGCCAATAGTTGGCGTTGACCCAATCGGAAGTGTTGTATAGAATGGACCACGACGGGATCTCTGTGCCCCTCACGGCCATGTAGTCGACTGAGCCCGTGTAGCCCTCGAATCCGCCGTTGGAGTTGATGCAGTTGGTGGCGGCAGGTGTGATGCTGGGCGAGGGCGTGCGCGAGGGCGAGCGCGAGATCGTGGGCGTGATCGAGATGGACGGCGTCACAGTTGGCGTGACACTGGCCGTGGGGCTGACTGTGGGAGTTTGTGTGGGCGTCACCGTTGGCGTGGGGGAAGGTGACGCGGTGACAGAAATTGTGGGCGTCACCGTGGGTGTGACAGTTGGTGATGGTGTCGGTGTCGTGGTGGAGGTTGGCGTTCTTGTTGCAGATGCCGTGGCCGTCCTTGATGGTGTCACGGTGGGCGTTACCGTAGGTGTAGCGGTGGGCGAGACAGTGGGCGTGACGGTGGGCGTAACAGTAGGCGTGGTGGTGGGCGTTATGGTGGGCGTCCGGGAAGGCGTCACCGTGGGCGTCACAGTCGGCGTACCGGTTGCCGTAATGGTGGGTGTGACTGTGGGCGTCACAGATGGTGTTACAGTTGGTGTGACAGTTGGCGTCACGGTGGGCGAGACAGTGGGAGTCACGGTGGGTGTGACCGTGGGCGTTCGGGAGGGTGTTCCAGTTGATGTCACCGTGGGCGTTACAGTAGGGGTGACAGTGGGCGTCACTGTGGGCGTGATAGTGGGCGTGAGTGTGGGCGTCACACTCGGGGTTACGGAGGGCGAGGCGGTTGGAGTGATGGTAGGTGTGATGGAAGGCGTTCGAGTCGGCGTCACAGTTGGCGTTACACTTGGTGTCACCGTGGGCGTCACACTCGTGGTTACGGAGGGCGAGGCGGTTGGAGTGACGGTAGGTGTGATGGAAGGCGTTCGAGTCGGCGTCACAGTTGGCGTTACAGAGGGCGTGACCGAGGGAGTTACCGATGGAGAAACGGTTGGTGTGACCGTTGGTGTAATTGAGGGACTCACCGTGGGCGTCACCGTTGGCGTCCGAGAAGGAGTCGTTGAGGGCGTAACAGTAGGTGTTACGGTCGGCGTCACGGTTGGCGTTGCTGTTGGTGTCACTGTTGGCGTAATTGTGGGAGTGACTGTGGGCGTTCGTGTTGGTGACGTCGTTGGGGTCACCGTGGCAGTTGGCGTCACCGTAGGCGTGACCGTAGGTGTCACAGTTAATGTGGGTGTCACAGTTGGAGTCAGGGTAGGGGTTGTTGTGGAAGTTGGCGTTGGAGTTCTTGTTGGTGTCCTTGAAGGCGTCACCGATGGCGTCACTGATCGCGTCGGCGTGATCGAGGGTGTAGGAGAGGGCAACAACGCAAGGCACACGGCGTCGATCACTGGACCGAACCTGCATGTCCAAGGCTCATTAGCGTAAAACGTCAGTTCAGTCGACGTCGTTGTCGCCGTCACGGTGAAATAGCGATAGACATAGAGCATGTTGGCCCGCGTGCGCTGTGGAATGTCAACAACCGGCGACGAGTCGATCACATCGCCGTCCCACGTCACCACAAGACCGCGGTCACCTGATCCGCCGTCGGGATTGATCGAGGTGGCAAACGACAGCGTGTATGAGTCGCCAGGGTTGGTCGCCACGAGAGTCTTCATGCCGCCGGAGTAATCGCCGCACAAGTCAACAGAAGCGGAACCTTCCGCAGCTTGCCAAAAACTGTCCTCCACCCAATTAGAACTATTGTAGAGTACAGACCACGACGGGATCTCTGATGCCTTAACGAGAGCGAAGTTAGATGTGGAAGAAAAGCCCTCGAAACCGCCGTTGGAGTTGACGCAATTGGTGGCGGCTGGTGTGATGCTGGGTGAAGCTGTGCGGGAGGGTGAGCGCGAGATTGTGGGTGTGCGCGAGGGTGATGGAGATGGTGATGGTGATGGTAACAGGGCAACGCATACGGCGTCGATGACTGCGCTGTATTGACAAGTCAAGTCACTGGATCTGAAGATAAGCTGCGTCATCGTCTTTGTCGCAGTCACAGTATAATAGCGGTAAGTATAAAGCATGTTATCCAATGTCTGCAATGGGTTGATCTCAACAGGCGTAGAGTCCACGATCACTCCATCCCAAATGACAACGAGTCAGCGACTGGTAACATCGGCAGTAGGATTCGCTGACACAGCGAACGAGAGGGTGTACGAGCTGCCAGGAGTGGTTGTGACGTTGGTTCGAATGCCTCCTGGCGTGTTACCACACAAGCCTAGCGAAGCGAAACCTTCGGCAGCCTGCCAGAAATCGGAACCAACCCATTCGGTGGAGTTGTAGAGAACAGACCATGAGGGGATTTCATTGCCAGAGATAGTGACCCAGGCCGCTGGGTTGCCAGTGTAGCCCTCGAACCCACCGTTGGAATTTACACAGTTGGTGGCCGCCGGTGTTAGGCTTGGGGATGGCGTCAAGGAAGCGGATGGCGAAATTGATGGAGTGACCGAGATTGTCGGCGTGCGGGATGGTGTAGGCGTGCGAGTAGGGGTTAGAGTACTTGACGGGGTACGGGTCGGCGTAATTGATGGTGTCAATGATGGTGATGGACTCATTGAGGTAGAAGGCGTGACTGTCCGGGAAGGGGTAGCAGAAACTGATGGTGTTGGGCTTGCTGCAAAAACCACTGATGGTCAGTCTCATACATGCTGCTGGCGGTGTATTGGCATGAAGAGGAAGACGTACGCGGCAAGCATCTGCAGGTGGGGTCATCCCAGATGTTGGGAGCCACGCACAGATTTATGGCTGTCGTGTTGGGACAGCTACATGTGCAAGTCAACGCAGAGAACACTTGCGCTGAGAAGCGGCACGTGGAGAAACACGGCAGTTTGGAGTTGTCCAGCGTGCAGTTGGAGGTCACACTCAGCACAAGGTCGTTGTAGTCCATGTCACTGCCTGTAGCGACGCCATCATCAAAGCCAAAGAACACTGTCTCCGATGTGGGGTCCTGGTGGGACATCGAAAAAAAAAACATAAAACCTCAGCCCACCAATGGTATTAATTCCAGATCCAGCCACGTGATTACGTACGCGAACAACGGCCACCGTACGTCCGTAAGGTTTCGTGATCTGGTTCCAGTTGCTGGTGTTGTAGCGGAGAAGGTTCTCTTCGTCCAAGCTCCACAGCCGCAGACCTTTCACCGGGCACCAGCCATCGACGTCCAGAAAGAATCCCACGCCAACACTCGTGTTGTAGGGCCCCAGCGTGACTGTGGTTCCTTGAGTGAGACACGGATCGACCGGGTCTAGATAGACTGTGTTGGTCGACACGTCTTGATACAAGGTTTGCACGGTCGAGTTGATGATCTTCTGGCCTCGCGCTCCGTTCTTGTGGAAGGCGAACATGCCCAGCGAGTTGCGGTTGCCTGTCACTGAGCTGATGACGGTCACGTTGACGGCGCAAGGTCGTGTGTTGGCGAGGAAGAAGATGTTGGGCGAGACTGTGTTGTTGGCCACGTAGGCCGAGTTGATGAAGCGGCCCTCCACAAAGATGTTGGCAATGATCCAGTTATAGTAGGAGTCGTAGGACTCTCCGTTGGGGAGAGAGGTGAGGAAGGTGTTGGTCACGCCATTGGGAGAAGGACAGGCTTTGCTGGGGCAACCAGCAAGTGTTGGAGGTACGATAAAAGAGAGCACAACTAGCACATAAAGAACAAAAATAATACAAACGAAAACAGAAGAGGCCGGAGGGGATGCCGCTGCGCTGCGCATGAGTTGATAACGTAGAGAAAAAATGGAAAGCTGCTGAGAATAGACAGCCACAGGAGGAACTAAGTAGCCGCGTCGACCGGTATCCAGGTGACTTTCCTTTGTGGAGTGGTTTTTAAGTTTCTTGCAGACTCTTCACCTTTTGTGTTTTGAAAAATTGTCAAATAAGGAAGTCTTCCCGGATACTAGAACTTGCGATATCAAGCTCTTGGGAAACCATTCCATCTTTGGATAACTTTATCGCAACTCTCGTTCTGTGTTCTTGTAAATGTCATAATGAAGACAAGGAAATGCTCAGATGCTGATGTTTTCTTTCGTAAAAGTTCCATTGGTGTGTTAAAAAAAAAAGAAGTGTTTACTTGTTGAGGTAGGTTTAAAATGTTTACGCTGATCACACATTGTCCCAGGTCATGGTGTGGGCTTGGTAGGATGCATCTCGGCCTGCACCGCCCATGTCGCCGCCAGGCGAGGGATTGCTGAAGAAGAACACGTCATCAGGCTCCTCTCCGTTGTCTCCAGCGTAGAGCTCATTCTTGTGTGTAGTTGTGCGGGTCTCGTAGATGGGAGACACACTGACGTTGCCCAAGCTGGCGACGTCCACCACTGTCGGGTCAAGCGTGGGGGTCGCCGCAGCCCTGCGTCGCCAGAGCAGGAGCGCCGCCGCCGCACCAAGTCCTGCGACTGCCGCCAGAGCCAGTGGAATGGCTACGCCCGCTGCGATAATGCCCACGTCGATGCCGCCACCACCGCCAGCGGCTCCGGTTCCGTTGACGAAGCGAGGACTGGTCGAGGGACTTCTGGTGGGAGACCTTGTCGCCGAGTTGGTCGGGGTTGTTGAGGGTGTCCGAGAGCTTGAGGCGGTCGTTGACGGGGTGGTCGTTGCAGACGCCGAAGCAGATGGGGACGGGGTCGCGGTACGAGAGACCGACGGGGTGGGTGTCACCGTCGCAGTCGGCGAAGTGCCCACGGACGGCGAAGAGGTTGGCGAGTTGGGCGCGGACGGCGACAGTGAGGCCGATTTAGAGGGCGATGACGTGGGCGAGGATGTTCGGCTCACTGAAGAGGTTGGAGTAGAGGTCCGCGTGGCCGTGGGTGTGATTGAGGATGTGGGCGACCGCGAGATCGAGGGAGTCGCTGAGCGCGAGATCGACGGTGTGGAAGAAGGAGTGCGCGTCGGAGTGCGCGAGGGGGTGGGCGTCCTCGAGTGCGACGAGGAAGGAGAGAGACCCGGAGTGAGACTCGGAGATGGGGAAAGAGAGATGGAAGCAGTTGGTGACAACGAGATGGACGACGTCGGGGATGATGTAGATGACGGAGACTCGGAGATCGACGGAGTCGGTGATGTTGTACTGGATGGCGTTACAGTGGGCGTGACGGAGGGCGTCTCGGAAGGCGTGACGGTGGGCGTCACGGTCGGCGTCACTGTTGGTGTGACTGTGGGCGTAACCGTGGGCGTGACAGTGGGCGTGACCGTAGGCGTCACCGTCGGCGTAACAGTGGGCGTCACTGTTGGAGTGACTGTCGGTGTGACAGTTGGCGTAACAGTGGGAGTCACACTGGGCGTCACAGTTGGTGTTACAGTAGGCGTCACAGTCGGCGTCACTGTGGGCGTAACCGTGGGCGTGACCGTAGGCGTCACGGTCGGCGTTCTGGTGGGAGTAACCGTTGGTGTCACCGTCGGTGTGACAGTGGGAGTGACGGTAGGCGTCACCGTCGGCGTTACGGTCGGCGTTCTGGTGGGAGTCACCGTGGGTGTCACTGTTGGTGTAACTGTGGGCGTAACGGTGGGCGTGACAGTGGGAGTGACGGTAGGCGTCACCGTCGGCGTTCTGGTGGGAGTCACCGTTGGCGTTACTGTCGGTGTGACTGTTGGTGTGACAGTCGGCGTCACCGTAGGCGTGACAGTCGGCGTTACTGTGGGGGTGACTGTTGGCGTCACCGTCGGCGTGACAGTCGGTGTCGCTGTAGGCGTTACGGTTGGGGTCACTGTGGGCGTGACTGTCGGCGTCACCGTGGGTGTGACCGTCGGCGTGACTGTTGGCGTCACAGTAGGCGTAACCGTCGGTGTTACAGTGGGCGTGACCGTTGGCGTGACCGAGGGCGTCACCGTGGGCGTCACAGTGGGTGTCACCGTGGGCGTGACGGTAGGGGTGACAGTAGGCGTCACAGTGGGCGTTACAGTGGGCGTCACAGTGGGCGTCACAGTGGGAGTGACTGTGGGTGTGACTGTTGGCGTCACCGTCGGCGTCACCGTCGGTGTCACAGTCGGCGTCACAGTAGGCGTGACGGTTGGCGTCACAGTGGGCGAGCTTGTCGGTGTAACTGTAGGCGTTACGGTTGGGGTCACTGTGGGCGTGACTGTTGGAGTGACGGTAGGAGTGACCGAGGGCGTCACCGTGGGCGTCACAGTCGGCGTCACAGTGGGTGTCACAGTCGGCGTCACCGTCGGTGTGACCGTGGGCGTGACTGTCGGCGTGACGGTGGGCGTTACCGTCGGCGTGACAGTGGGCGTCACAGTCGGCGTCACGGTCGGCGTGACCGTGGGCGTGACCGTGGGCGTCACAGTTGGCGTAACAGTAGGGGTTACAGTAGGCGTCACGGTCGGCGTAACGGTGGGTGTAACAGTAGGCGTGACTGTCGG
This sequence comes from Acanthamoeba lenticulata, assembly GCA_002179805.1. Taxonomy (NCBI): domain Eukaryota; phylum Discosea; order Longamoebia; family Acanthamoebidae; genus Acanthamoeba; species Acanthamoeba lenticulata. The sequence continues at coordinate 8,006 of NAVB01000183.1, read as the reverse complement.
CGTGACTGTGGGAGTTACAGTGGGCGTCACTGTCGGCGTTACGGTCGGCGTCACAGTGGGAGTGACAGTGGGCGTAACAGTGGGCGTCACCGTTGGCGTCACCGTAGGGGTCACTGTGGGCGTCACGGTAGGTGTCACCGTGGGCGTCACGGTCGGTGTAACAGTAGGCGTGACGGTGGGCGTCACAGTGGGCGTCACTGTTGGAGTCACTGTCGGTGTTGCAGTAGGCGTAACAGTGGGCGTGACTGTGGGCGTTACGGTAGGCGTCACGGTGGGCGTAACCGTTGGTGTCACTGTTGGCGTCACCGTCGGCGTGACCGTGAGTGTAACGGTAGGCGTCACAGAGGGCGTGACCGTGGGCGTAACAGTTGGTGTAACAGTAGGCGTGACGGTAGGTGTCACGGTGGGGGTAACGGTCGGCGTTACGGTAGGAGTAACCGTTGGTGTGACAGTGGGTGTCACCGAGGGCGTGACGGTAGGAGTCACGGTAGGAGTAACCGTAGGTGTTACTGTCGGAGTACCGGTCGGCGTCAGCGTGGGAGTGACTGTCGGCGTGGCTGTCGGCGTCACCGTGGAGGTGGCAGACGGAGTCACCGTCGGGGAGACGGTAGGCGTTACAGTTGGAGTAACCGTGGGCGTGACGGTTGGTGTTACGGTGGACGTAACAGTAGGAGTTACAGTAGGTGTTACCGTTGGCGTTACCGTGGGCGTCACTGTAGGCGTCACTGTGGGCGTAACCGTGGGCGTTACAGTCGGTGTGACTGTTGGTGTGACCGTTGGCGTCACCGTGGGCGTTACAGTCGGCGTGACGGTCGGTGTAGCAGTGGGCGTGACGGTGGGTGTCACCGTCGGTGTGACAGTGGGCGTCACCGTGGGCGTCACGGTAGGCGTGACCGTGGGCGTCACAGTAGGAGTCACCGTGGGGGTAACTGTGGGCGTGACCGTGGGCGTCACAGTGGGCGTCACCGTAGGCGTCACAGTGGGCGTCACCGTCGGTGTACCTGTGGGCGTGGCTGTTGGTGTCACGGTAGGAGTTACCGTAGGCGTCACAGTGGGCGTGACTGTGGGCGTCACCGTGGGCGTCACGGTCGGTGTACCAGTGGGCGTGACTGTGGGCGTCACCGTGGGCGTCACTGTCGGTGTGACTGTGGGCGTGACCGTCGGGGTCAGCGTGGGCGTCAAACTGGGCGTGACTGTCGGCGTTACCGACGGCGTGACGCTGGGCGTTTGCGTCGGCGTCACCGTAGGTGTTAAGGTTGGCGTCACGGTCGGTGTAACGGTAGGCGTGATAGTAGGAGTCACGGTAGGCGTCACGGTGGGCGTAACTGTTGGGGACACCGTAGGAGTGACCGTGGGTGTGACGGTTGGCGTGACAGTAGGCGTTACAGTTGGCGTTACTGAAGGGGTCACGGTAGGCGTAACCGTCGGTGTCACTGTCGGCGTCACGGTCGGTGTTATCGTGGGCGTCACACTGGGCGTAACTGATGGCGTGACCGTGGGCGTGACCGTGGGCGTCACTGTCGGCGTCACCGTCGGCGTAACAGTGGGCGTCACCGTCGGCGTGGCCGAGGGCGTCACAGTCGGGGTAACTGTTGGCGTCACGGTAGGCGTCACTGATGGCGTCACCGTCGGTGTCACCGTCGGTGTTACTGTCGGCGTCACAGTAGGCGTTACAGTCGGTGTCACGGTAGGCGTCGCAGTCGGCGTAACAGTGGGCGTCACTGTAGGCGTTACCGTAGGTGTGACAGTGGGCGTAACTGTGGGAGTGACAGTGGGCGTCACTGTCGGCGTCACTGTGGGCGTGACCGTAGGTGTCACAGTCGGTGTGACAGTCGGCGTCACGGTCGGTGTCACTGTTGGAGTAACGGTGGGCGTGACCGTGGGTGTCAACGTGGGTGTGACAGTCGGCGTCACTGTGGGTGTAACAGTCGGAGTGGCTGTCGGCGTGACAGTAGGTGTCAACGTGGGCGTCACGGTTGGCGTGACGGTCGGCGTCACTGTGGGTGTGACAGTGGGTGTCACGGTCGGGGAGACCGTGGGCGTCACAGTTGGTGTTACCGTCGGCGTGACGGTGGGTGTGACGGTCGGCGTCACAGTAGGCGTCACGGTGGGAGTAACAGTGGGCGTCACCGTGGGTGTCACCGTGGGCGTCACTGTTGGCGTGACTGACGGCGTCACAGTGGGCGTGACTGTCGGTGTCACAGTGGGCGTAACAGTAGGAGTGACTGTCGGCGTCACTGAGGGCGTAACAGTCGGCGTCACTGTGGGCGTCACGGTAGGTGTGACCGTGGGCGTCACTGTCGGCGTGGCCGTAGGTGTAACTGTTGGCGTCACAGTTGGTGTTACGGTTGGCGTAACAGTGGGCGTGACGGTAGGCGTTACTGTCGGCGTGACAGAGGGCGTCACCGTGGGCGTCACAGTGGGTGTGACCGTGGGCGTTAAGGTTGGCGTGACTGTTGGTGTAGGCGGCATTGTTGCCGACATCGTTGGCGTGACGGAAGGAGTTACGCTTGGAGTCTCTGTGGGCGTAACCGTCGGGGTAGCCGTTCGCGTAGCCGAAGGCGTGACACTGGGCGTTTGCGTGGGCGTGACTGTGGGCGTGACGGTGGGCGTTACAGTAGGAGTTACAGTTGGCGTTACGGTAGGCGACACGGTGGGCGTCACTGTCGGCGTGACTGTAGGCGTCACAGTTGGAGTGACGGTTGGGGTCACTGTCGGTGTGACAGTAGGTGTGACAGTCGGTGTTACAGAGGGCGTAACGGTAGGAGTCACAGTCGGTGTGGCCGTTGGAGTGACAGTCGGCGTTACTGTGGGTGTGACCGTTGGTGTAACAGTGGGAGTGACGGTAGGTGAGACGGTGGGCGTTACAGTTGGCGTTACAGTCGGAGTTCTTGTGGGCGTGACCGTGGGCGTCACCGTTGGTGTTACAGTCGGAGTTACGGTTGGTGAGACAGTTGGCGTTACAGTTGGTGTTACTGTGGGAGTGACCGTGGGAGTCACAGTGGGCGTCACTGTCGGCGTGACCGTCGGCGTCACTGTTGGTGTAACAGTGGGTGTGACGGTGGGCGTCACAGTGGGCGTCACCGTAGGCGTTACAGTGGGCGTCACTGTCGGCGTCACTGTAGGTGTCACCGTGGGCGTCACCGTCGGTGTCATCGTAGGCGTCACGGTAGGCGTCACGGTAGGCGTGACAGTAGGCGTCACTGTTGGCGTAACCGTAGGCGTAACCGTAGGCGTTACTGTAGGCGTTACCGTCGGTGTGACAGTGGGCGTAACTGTGGGCGTGACCGTAGGTGTCACAGTGGGCGTGACAGTCGGCGTGACAGTCGGTGTCACTGTGGGCGTCACGGTAGGGGTGACTGTGGGCGTCCTCGTAGGTGTGACCGTCGGCGTAACGGTCGGGGTAACTGTTGGCGTCACCGTGGGCGTTACAGTAGGCGTCACTGTGGGCGTGACCGTCGGCGTGACGGTAGGCGTCACGGTAGGCGTAACGGTGGGCGTTACAGTAGGCGTGACAGTGGGCGTTACCGTCGGCGTGACAGTAGGAGTGACGGTAGGCGTTACAGTAGGCGTCACTGTGGGCGTGACCGTCGGCGTGACGGTCGGAGTGACGGTTGGCGTCACTGTGGGCGTGACCGTTGGTGTGACGGTTGGTGTGACCGTGGGCGTCACAGTTGGTGTGACCGTCGGCGTGACGGTGGGTGTGACGGTCGGCGTCACAGTAGGCGTCACGGTGGGAGTAACAGTGGGCGTCACCGTGGGTGTCACCGTGGGCGTCACTGTTGGCGTGACTGACGGCGTCACAGTGGGCGTGACTGTCGGTGTCACAGTGGGCGTAACAGTAGGAGTGACTGTCGGCGTCACTGAGGGCGTCACTGTGGGCGTCACCGTGGGCGTCACCGTGGGTGTGACCGTGGGTGTGACCGTGGGCGTGACTGTCGGCGTCACCGTCGGCGTCACCGTGGGTGTAACGGTAGGCGTCACAGTGGGCGTGACAGTTGGCGTAATTGTAGGCGTTACGGTGGGCGTCACCGTGGGTGTCACTGACGGCGTGACAGTTGGCGTCACCGTAGGAGTGACTGTAGGGGTTACGGTCGGGGTCACAGTGGGTGTGACGGTTGGTGTAACTGTGGGTGTGACCGTGGGCGTAACAGTCGGCGTGACGGTGGGTGTAACTGTCGGCGTCACCGTGGGGGTAACTGTCGGAGTGACAGTGGGCGTAACTGTCGGGGTGACAGTGGGCGTCACTGTAGGCGTCCGGGAAGGCGTGACAGTAGGCGTGACTGTGGGCGTGACAGTAGGCGTCACCGTGGGCGTAACCGTCGGCGTGACAGTAGGCGTGACAGTGGGCGTGACCGTGCGCGTAACGGTTGGGGTCACGGTGGGCGTAACCGTGGGCGTCACGGTGGACGTTACAGTGGGTGTCACAGTTGGCGTCACTGTGGGCGTCACTGTGGGCGTCATTGTGGGCGTCACCGTCGGCGTGACAGTCGGAGTGACTGTTGGTGTCACTGTTGGCGTGACGGTAGGCGTGACCGTAGGCGTAACAGAAGGCGTCACCGTAGGCGTCACCGTGGGTGTCACCGTGGGCGTCACCGTCGACGTCACCGTCGGCGTCACCGTCGGCGTCACTGTGGGCGTTACTGTAGGCGTTCGGGAAGGCGTAACGGTGGGTGTCACTGTTGGTGTTACCGTCGGAGTGAGCGTGGGTGTAACGGTAGGAGTTACTGTGGGCGTCACCGTCGGCGTAACTGTGGGCGTCACAGAGGGTGTTACGGTAGGAGTGACTGTCGGTGTAACAGTGGGCGTCACGGTAGGGGTCACTGTGGGTGTCACAGTCGGCGTCACCGTTGGCGTCACTGTCGGCGTCACAGTGCGCGTGACTGTCGGCGTCACTGTTGGTGTAACAGTGGGTGTGACTGTCGGCGTCACAGTGGGCGTCACGGTAGGCGTGGCCGTGGGCGTCACTGTAGGTGTAACCGTAGGCGTGACAGTGGGAGTGACAGTAGGCGTCACAGTAGGCGTTACCGTGGGCGTCACTGTAGGGGTAACCGTGGGCGTTACAGTAGGCGTCACGGTCGGCGTCACAGAGGGCGTCACTGTAGGGGTAACTGTAGGCGTCACAGTAGGCGTTCGGGTAGGCGTGACTGAGGGCGTCACAGTAGGCGTCACCGTAGGCGTGACAGTGGGCGTCACGGTAGGAGTGACTGTGGGCGTCACCGTGGGCGTTACAGTAGGCGTGACAGTAGGCGTCCGTGAAGGCGTGACTGTTGGAGTAACAGTAGGGGTAACCGTGGGCGTCACCGTGGGCGTTACAGTAGGCGTCACGGTTGGCGTCACTGTGGGCGTCACGGTAGGAGTGACAGTGGGCGTCACTGTGGGCGTGACTGTCGGTGAAGCAGTAGGCGTTACAGACGGTGTGGCACTTGGCGTGACCGTGGGTGTGACTGTCGGCGTTCGAGTGGGCGTCACTGTTGGTGATGCAGTTGGCGTGACCGTTGGTGTGACTGTGGGCGTCACCGTCGGCGTCCGGGAGGGCGTCACGGTAGGTGTGACCGTGGGCGTCACTGTTGGCGTTACCGTCGGCGTCACAGTAGGCGTCACGGTTGGCGTAACAGTGGGCGTCACCGTCGGCGTTACGGTAGGAGTGACTGTGGGCGTCACCGTGGGCGTTACAGTAGGCGTCACTGTGGGCGTGACGGTCGGCGTGACAGTTGGCGTCCGTGAAGGCGTGACTGTTGGAGTAACAGTAGGGGTAACCGTGGGCGTTACAGTAGGCGTCACGGTAGGAGTGACAGTAGGCGTAACTGTGGGCGTCACGGTGGGTGTCACTGTGGGCGTGACTGTCGGTGAAGCAGTAGGCGTTACAGACGGTGTGGCACTTGGCGTGACCGTGGGTGTGACTGTCGGCGTTCGAGAGGGGGTCACTGTTGGTGATGCAGTTGGCGTGACCGTTGGAGTGACTGTGGGCGTGACTGTGGGCGTGACTGTGGGCGTCCGGGAGGGCGTCACGGTAGGTGTGACCGTGGGTGTCACTGTTGGCGTTACCGTCGGCGTCACGGTCGGCGTTACCGTCGGCGTAACTGTGGGCGTCACCGTTGGCGTAACTGTGGGCGTCACCGTCGGCGTTACAGTAGGCGTCACTGTGGGCGTGACGGTCGGCGTGACAGTTGGCGTCCGTGAAGGCGTGACTGTTGGAGTAACAGTAGGGGTAACCGTGGGCGTTACAGTAGGCGTCACCGTAGGAGTGACAGTGGGCGTCACTGTGGGCGTGACTGTCGGTGAAGCAGTAGGCGTTGCACTTGGCGTGACCGTGGGTGTGACTGTCGGCGTTCGAGTGGGCGTCACTGTTGGTGATGCAGTTGGCGTGACCGTTGGTGTGACTGTGGGCGTCACCGTGGGCGTCACCGTGGGCGTCACCGTCGGCGTCCGGGAGGGCGTCACGGTAGGAGTTACGGTAGGTGTCACGGTGGGCGTCACTGTAGGCGTCACGGTCGGCGTAACTGTGGGCGTCACCGTTGGCGTAACTGTGGGCGTCACCGTCGGCGTTACGGTTGGTGTTACCGTCGGTGTCACCGTCGGCGTCCGGGAGGGCGTCACGGTAGGAGTTACGGTAGGTGTCACGGTCGGGGTGACTGAAGGCGTAACAGTCGGAGTCACCGTTGGCGTCGGGGAAGGAGTTACTGTGGGCGTTCGAGTGGGCGTCACTGTCGGTGAAGCGGTCGGTGTGACCGAAGGCGTGGCTGTCGGTGTGACTGTGGGAGTGGTTGTGGCTGTCCTCGAAGGAGTCACGGATGGTGTTACAGTCGGCGTCACAGAAGAGGACGGCGAGGGCGATCGGGTAGCCGATGGCGAGGCCGAGATCGACGGCGTTCGGCTGATCGTGGGTGTGTTGCTGGGCGTCGTAGTGGGCGTGACACCCGGGCAGCTGACGGCCACCACGTTGATGGTGGCGGGCGAGCCGGAGCTCCAAGAATACCCGGCCTGCGTGTAGGTCTGGCCGGCTGCTATTCCAGCCTGCCAAGTGGGCAAGGTGTAGAGTCCCGTGACCGTCGAATCCAGGTTCCACATGGAGGAGATGGTGCCTGGTCCGCTGATGCTGAGCAGGAGCGAGAGCACGTTGTACGAGCTGGCCGTGATGACGATATTCCACTGGGAGAAGCTGATACCACCTGACGTCCAAGAGGTGGCCAGCGTTTGCTGGATGTTGACCGTACATAAGGCCGGGTTCACTGGAGTGGGACTTCCCGAAGTAGTGATCGACGGCGTGACGGAGGGCGTCGTAGTCGGAGTCACGGTGGGCGTGAGCGTCGGTGTCACCGTCGGAGTCCTGGTCGGCGTCACAGTCGGCGTCAGCGTGGGCGTCACCGTTGGCGTGACCGTTGGCGTCACAGTGGGTGTCACAGTCGGCGTCACAGTCGGAGTGACCGTCATCGTTGGGGTAACAGTGGGCGTTCTCGTAGGTGTTACCGAGGACGTCACCGAAGGCGTGCTAGACGGCGTCACGGTGGGTGTGATGGAAGACGTAGCTGATGGCGTAACTGTTCGAGTCACCGAAGGTGACGCTGTTCTCGATGGCGTCACCGACGGTGTGGGTGTTCGTGTCGGTGTGGGGGAGATGGTGGCACTACGCGAGGGAGTAGGAGAACGTGTGGGTGTTATTGTCGGTGATCGAGAAGGCGTAGAAGTACGGGAAGTGGAAGGGCTGGCCGTGGGCGAGGGGCTCGCTGCCCGGGTACGGATGGACAGGAGAAAAAGTCAAACGTTGGGCCGAGAAAGTGAATGGGTGGGGGGAGGTAGAAGACATACGTGGCAAGCATCTGCAGGTGGGGTCATCCCAGATGTTGGGAGCCACGCACAGATTTATGGCTGTCGAGTTGGGACAGCTACATGTGCAAGTCAACGCAGAGAACACTTGCGCTGAGAAGCGGCACCGGGAGAAACAGGGCAGTTTGGAGTTGTCCAGCGTGCAGTTGGAGGTCACACTCAGCACAAGATCGTTGTAG